>SNQJ01S0255856.1:0-12540 GCA_010110895.2 Picea sitchensis | reverse complement strand
TCTTGTACTTGAACATTTAAGTGGGGTAAAAGGAGGTTGCCCCCTCGAAGAGGCTTATTATCTGAAATTATCTCTTTTTCAAGGCGTTGAGTACTTTTCCTAAGGTTTTTCTATGCTATATTGATGTTTGGTTCTTAACAAATCTTGGGACAATCTAGGTGGAATATTTCACCGTTGAATCGTCCTCTAGGGTTTTTTAAGTCAAAACCCTCAAAACCCCCAAGAGATGGGCCCTCTAGCTAGAAGTCAGATATCAAAATGATAGACATACATGAATGAATCAATAGAGGCCCTTTCCTTTCCTTTATACTTCCTTCTCACCTTCTCCCTCCAAAGTAACTTTCATTTTATTAATATTTAATTAATTAATTAAATCACTTTAATTAATTAATTAACCTTTTTACCTCTGAAAAGAACCTTATCTCTTCTTGTGGCTTCCATGGCCACTGAAAGTCACTTCTAACCATCCCATCCTGTAGTGTTGCTCCTCCCAATTCTAATGAGCCATTACACTGAGAGGTTCCTCCAAGTAATGTGCCCAAAATGACCTCTTGAGTGAATTTAATTAACTTATAGCTCAAAATATCCAAAATCATGGAAATCGTTAGAATGCAACGAAACCAAGGCCAACCTGTGTGGAATGGATCATAATGATGAAATGGGATGAGCGATGCAATCCAGACCCCAAAATTCCTCTCAATAATCCATGTACTCTCTATAGCATCCATTTGGCTACACTGGTCATCATAAACCTATGCCATGTGATGATGTCCCAAAGTTGGGACATTACATCCCAAAGTTGGGACACTACATCCCACCTGAAACTGGTGTGGTACTCGGTGTTGATCATGGCGTTGCTTGTATTTAGCATTGGATTTATGAAAAATCTCATGGACCTGTTGGCGGATGTGTTGAATCCGCTCAATGAATCTGGTGGCTTTGTCGACTTCAGACTGAACATGGGAATATTTTGCATGTGTGGTTGCAAGAGGTAGTGCAACATCAATGGGACCCAAAGGTTGGAATCCCAACCCCACCTGAAAAGGGATATGATCGGTGGAGCTATGGAGAGCCTTGTTGTAGTTGTGGTGAACATAGGGAAGACTTCCATCCCATGTACGCAGATGCTTAGAGTTGTACATGCACACGATGTGCAAAATCATTCGATTGACGACCTCTGTTTGGCCATCGGTTTGGGGGTGGATAGCAGTGGATTTAGTGAGCTTTGTGTCCACCAGTGACCAAAGACTTGACCAAAATGTGTGTAGGATCAGACTATCTCGATCTAAGGTGATGGTATGTGGTATCCTGAAATGGACCCACTCATTCGAAGAAGAGCTTGGCAGTATCTTCTGCTGTGATGCTCTTCTTGCATGATGTGAGAATGGCCATCTTCAAAACCCGATCAACCACCACAAATACACAATCATTGCCTTGCTTGGTGGATAGAATGCCAGACATGTAATCGATCAAGATGGATTCCCAAGGCCTCTCAAGAGTAGGAAGAGGGTTGCATAAGCATTTCTTCTTGATGATTGGCTTGGCAATGACACACACAGTGCAAGATCGGATATACTTGTTGATGTCCTATTGAATTTTTGGCCAATAAAAATGTTTTTGTAGAAATGACCATAGTTTTCTCCATGCCAAAACATCCTTCCATCTGACTGTAGTGAGCCTCCCAAATCAACTTTGCATTCTCGCTTGCAGGAACACAGATATGGTCCAGATGGCATAATAGTTTGTCCTGAATGTGAAAATCGGTGACATTCACTTCTGTACCAAAGAGACGATAGGTGGTGCAAAGTTTGAATCTTGCTGAGATAAAGTTGGGGCCACTTAGATGCCTCATGCCCATAGAAATGGAGAACATGGATTAGTGTCGCCACAGGAGTTCGACTAAGGAAGTAAAAGACACGATCTGTGCTCCCTAAATTATACTTGATGTTGATATGGAACTACTGCACGTATGTGGGCCACTTCTAATGGTGATCGTTCTGCAACTTCCCCTGTGTCTGTATGAACTACAGAGAATTGTGATCAATGTGGATGATTGTCTCCTTTCCCAGAATGTAATGTTTTTGTTGACGACGGGCTTGTACAATGGAATAATTTTCCTTGTCATAGGTGGGGTATTTCCAAAAAGTATATGAGAGTGTCTCGCTATGGTATGTTATCTGATGACCATGTTGAGTGAGAAATGCACCTACAACATAGTAGGATGCACCAGTCTCAATCTTGAATGGTTTTTGCAGATCGGGAAAGCAAAGTACTAGAGTTGAGAACAAGTGATGATTCATATCATAAAATGCTCGTTGTTGTGCCTTCCCCCACATGAAATTTTTCCTACTAGTGCCCTTGGTCACTTGGCTGAGGGCCCATGCAATATGGGAGAATACCAACACAAAACGTCAGTAGAAGTTGGCAAGTCCCAAGAATCTCGGAAGCTCGGTTAGTGTGTTCGGGGATAGCTAGTCACATATGACTTGGATCTTAGCTGGATCCACATGAAACCCATCCTCATCAACAATGTATCCCAAGTATTGGACCCTATTCATGCCAAATGATCATTTTTCCAATTTGGCATATAGCTTGTGTTGTTGCAGAGTGCTCAAAACCTATTGAATATGTTGCATGTGCTCCTCCCAAGTTCTTCTAAAGATGAGGATGTCATCCAAATATACGACCACAAAATAGTTGGTGAAGGGTCTCAATACACCATCCATCAACCTCATGAAATTGGTTGGTGCATTTGTTAATCCAAATGGCATGACCATCCATTTGAAGAGACCTTTTTTATATTTGAAAGATATCTTCCATACATCATTTGGTTCGATGGGAACCTGGTGGTAGCTAGACTTTAGGTCAATATTGTTGAAGAAATTTCCCCCCTTGAGCTGGTCAAGAAGGTCATCAATTCAGGGAATTGGGTACTGGTTCCTGACTATGAATTTTTTTAATGCTCTGTAATCAATGCAAATCTACTAGGTCCCGTATTTCTTCTGCACTAGTACAATCAGGCTTCCACAAGGGGAGGAGTTGGGTATGATGTGCCCCTTTTGAGGTACATCTTGGATATGATTCTTGATTTCATCATTTTCCATCAGCGAGTGATGATAGACTAGTCCATTAGGCATAGGTGCACAAGGGGTTAGATCAATTGGATGCTTGACTTGGAAGTGTGTTGGTACCCTAGTGGGTGAGGAGAAGATGTCTATATACTCTTCCACGATCCCGTCCAATTGCTTCTGCTGCAAAGAGAGGCTTTGTGTAGAGGCCATGGATGTGGCAGTGACGTTCTTCTTACTGTGAGCACGGATCACAAAGAAGACAAGCTTCCTGGTTTGTGAAATGACCTTACTGCATTTCTTAGCAGAGATTAAAGAAATAGTGGTAGGCGGCGCTACCTATGGTATCATGTACAATTGTCTACCCAAAGTAATAATAACATCGTGTGATCTAGACTCATACACAACATGTGTCTTCCACAAATATGGTTGTCCTAAAAGAACATCACAAAATTCAAGGTGAGAAATATCACACAATACCTCGTCTTTGAAGGGCTTGATGCCTTAGGGAAGATGACATTGTTAGCTGACGCGAAGATATCTTCCTTGGTGAAGCCAACCGATGGTGTAGGGATGTGGGTGTAGTGTCATCGACAGGTCCAGCCACTTGACGACCTTTATTGAGATCAGGTTCTTCTAACTGTCGCTATCGACAATGAAATGAAGCGGATCCCCCTTTACCCACATCTGTGACTGAAAGAGGTGTTCCCCTTCCTCTAGTTCTTCTAGTTCATTTGGCTGGAATTTGGTGGTAGTGACTATGTCACTAGGTTCGACATCGATAATCCACTTACCTCCTTGTGGATTTGATTCAGATTCAGAATCTTCCAATGACTCGGAAGCTTTCAGCTCGACCACTAGTGACTTCTTGGAGCAACATTCTTCAGTGTTGTGCGAAGGGATTTTATGGTATTCACACCATTTTCCCGTGTCCTTCTTCAACTTCTCATTACCCTTCTTGTGTTGCAGCTTCGACTAGTTGTCCTGAGAGTGGCCATCTTTGTTATGTCCCTTGTTGTGTGGGTTGGGGCCACCTTTTCCTTGCTTCGGCTGTGAGGAGTTTGTAGATCCATACTCTTTCCTCTTCTCCTTAAATTTCTTCTCAATATTGACAACATATCTATAAGACGTACCCAATGATGTGATGTCCAGAAACTCCATTTTTGTTTGAATGTATCTATGCAGACAGTCGCGGTATTTTAACACCAGATGTTGTTCAAAGTCTTTGATAGCCAATTTGGTGTACAGGGTACGAAAAATATTGGTGAAATATGGTACTATCTCGTCCCTTTCCTGATGCAGGGTGGTCCATCTTGTGTACTGGTCCTCATAGCTTCCAACATGATAATATTGTTCTTTAATGGCATCCTTAAAGGAATCACACATGGGGGCGACCAAAAATATTGCAGATTCCTCTATGTCCCTTTTCTCAAAGTATGTATCCCACTATTACTTAACATGGGGGGTGACCTTGAGGAGTGAAAACATAATATTTTCCCTATCCGAAAAATTGTGGACCGAAAAATACCCTTCAAGCAGATTCAACCATTTATCTACAACATATTCATCTATCAGTCCTTGAAATAATGGAATATCAAAATTTACTTGTACCTTGAAGGGTGTTGCATGGTCGCTTGATGAAGATGCATATCCTGTGGGTAGCCACTGAAGGATCTGTTCAAAGTTGTCCATCGTTTCATTCTGTTGTCGCACAAGGGCTTCCTCGACCAACATTTTAAAAGTATCTCCTTCTCCATCATATTTCTTTTCATCCCCCACGATTTGTTTTTCGGGATCAATGCAACCAATCTGGGAAAGGCTTGAATGGTTCAATTCCCAACTTCTTGTACCCATATCTTGTCAGGGACATGCACGAAGAAAAATAAATGAAGAGAAGACCACTCTAATACCACTGATCCAGATTTATGAGCGGAATGAAATGAATAACAGACTAAATACAATAACACGGAGATACAGAGAACAACAACATATATCCAATGAATGATAACTTCTATTCAATAAATAATATAGGTTGAAAATGTAAAATTGTAGAACTGAAACAACTTGCTTGAATAGTTGTAGTTTTCTCTGAGAAGAGATGTGGCTACTACGCACATCCATCTGAGTAGAATGATCATAACAAGGCTCCAAAGGCCTTTTTAACATTACTCATGAATTCCAAAACCATAGACATCCAAAAACATAACCCTAGGAGATGAAACGCCAAACGTTATGTGGGCCTTGATGGGTAAGTTGGTACCTCAACTTCCCGGGGTCGTAAATTTTGCATACAACCTCCATTTTAGGTGTGTGATAGCTCATTGGAAAGGTATTTTCAAGAACTACACATTATGTCATCAAACTCTAACTTTGTTTATAGTTTGATTGTGGAAAGACAAAAAAATATTGTTTATGGCCCCAAAATGGCCCTAGAAGTACAAAAATATGTACTTACATGAAAAATTCCAAAATAGGCCAGTTGGATTAGGTGGGAAGCCACCAATCTCCCCCTGGAAGATGTGTAGCAATTCAGAAAACCCCAGAAGTGTAGAAGCCACAATTACAAAGAAGTACAGGAGAACGTGTTGAACTAAAACTGTCAAGAGGAGCCAGTTGGAATAGGTGGGTGGCCACCAATATCCACCTGGATTAGAGAGAGATACATAGAAGAGATAGAAACATTCCTTATAATGTTCATATGAAATAGATCAATTATTGTTGTTTAAAGAGAATCAAATGTCTAAAATAGTTGTTTTCCGAGTGTGATATTATTAACATTAAAAGTGGTGATGGATTATTCAAACTTGTTGATTTGAACAAGAATTTAGATGGACCACATTTAATAATGGATACAATACTTTTATCAAGGGAGAAACTACTATAACAATTGGAAGCATTAAAAGTTGTCTGCGGATTGGATTTTTTCTATCATGCACAACAAGTGTATGCGCTTTGGAGATCTTGTTTTCTCCCATTTTTTTGAGCTTGTCTTGGTCATGCGTTAGGGACTCAATGACCAGATCCGGTGATGGCATTATCCAAGTTGCTCCCGATGTGAACCTGACTATATGGAATGTCGAGACCAAGACTATATACTCTATACCAAGTTTTGACAAAATGACAAGGATCATTTGTTTTTGTCGCATATATTTTTCAATATTGCATCCCTTTAGCTGAAGAAAAAGGGACTTGAACTTTGTGAAGAAGTCCTGTATATTATCAAATATTCTAAGATCCAATGAATTGAACTCAATATTGAGCATGTAGCCTCTCATA
Source organism: Picea sitchensis (assembly GCA_010110895.2). Lineage (NCBI taxonomy): Eukaryota > Viridiplantae > Streptophyta > Pinopsida > Pinales > Pinaceae > Picea > Picea sitchensis. Next base: position 6,196 of record SNQJ01S0255856.1, on the reverse strand, counting down.
TCATCTTGTTTTCCAAAGAGATATTCCTGAGTGGTCCAAATATCATTTAGAGTAGAACAAGATTCAATATGAAACAATAGCTCGAGATACATTTACATGAAAATGAGATCGAAGACCTCATCCATGAGGTTGAAGTATTTGTATTTATCAATTGTTGATATTGGTTCCATATCTGTAGCCATGGTTATTTGGTACAAGCCTCTATCTTTGAGCTAAAGTAGGTTTTTTAGCTTCCACTCGAAATAGTTGTGTGGAATAAGAAGAGTTGACGAGGAAAAATACATACTTTATGACTTCTGCAATCTTGGATAACTGCAAATAATTGCATGTTCCCCTTGCTCCTAGCAACCTGTGGGCTTTGATACCATGTGAATTTTTGGTGAAAACTTCACAGAGAACCTAACTAGTAGAAATTCACACAAATCTTGCTAAAGAAACAAAGAGACAGAGAAAAAATAATGAATTATGTTGATTCAATGTGAGAATGGGATAGTACACATGATATATTATACATGGCTAAAGTAATGCACCATAATAGTTATTAGCACCATGATTTTTATAGCTAAGGTTAGAGGTTTGTCAACAATTTGCAAAGTCTTGTTAGCACCCATATTCTTTTTATGCCTGGCATCATCTAACATCTCCAAGGGTCGGTTTCAAAAGGAAGATTTTCATTTATTATTTCCATTTCCATTTGCAACTACGTTGCAAAATTTTCTACACGTTGCACAGAGCGCTTCATCATGCAAAGGATTATGTCTCACAGTGCATTTCGTCGTGTAGTGGATTTCATCACACAGTGGATTTCTTCATGCAGTGGATGATGTCGCGCATAGGATGTTGTCACGTAGAGGTTTTCATCATGCAATGGATTTCATTGCGCATAGGATGTTGTCACGCAGAGGATGTCATCGTGTTGTGGATTTCGTCACGCAGTGGATGTTGTCGCGCATAGGATGTTGTCACGCAGAGGATGTCATCACGCAGTGGATTTCATCGCACATTGGGTTTTCGTGCATGGGATGTTGTCACACATGGGATTTTGTCGTGCAGTGTATTTCATCGCGCAGTGTATTTCGTCGCGTAGTGGATTTTCCTATGCACATGTTGCAGGTCGCACTGCGCAAATGAATGGTTTAGTGGTCAACTCCAATATCAATTTATGACCAAGTGGAGAGGAATTTTAAAAATCCTCGAGAGGTTTTTGTCGATTACAAACAAAGTAATAAAAACCTCTCTCATATTTTCAAAATGTGTCACAAATTGGGAGATTCGAAGGAATATTTGAGCCTTATTTTTCAGTTTTCATGATTCCTGTCCGAGACATGTTTTTGTGACACGTATTCTGGCCAGATGGAGACGTAATTCAAGAAATCGAGAGAGTTTTTTCTTTAAAAATATATTACCTACAAAAAATGTTCTCATATTTTACACACCTATTACAGTTTGATAATTACAAGTGGCATTTTGAAGCCTATTTTTCATAATTTCGACTCCTGAAAAGCAGGAAATCAGTTAAAATCTATCATTGTTGTTTGTAACGTTTTCTATTTTTGGAAAGGGGTTGCAGTTCAAAGTGGTTATTTTTAAAGGACCTATAGTGATATATATTTCATGGTATGAGAGTAGAGAAGGGTTGGTTGGAAAACTAGTGTAGACAGTGACTATTGAATGTAGTTTGAGCTCGATCGAAATTTAATGCAAAAGTCCTAAAGCTTGATGAAAAGATTCTAATTGTAGCAGTTGGATGTATTGTTCCCTTTATTTCCATACGTACTTCCTGTATTCTTTATTCATATTTGTTTCTATCTAAATAGGAACGTATTTTCAAACTTGGGATTCACTGCGTGGTGCCCTAGGATTTGCGCCATTTAGACAAACCATTTTCCTCTAAGTGAACTATGAATTCATCCTCAACAGTGCTCCGAGTTGCTTCATCTATTCTTCTCCCACGAGACACAATGATTTTTCATTGAAGATCGTTGCTCGCTTAGCCTTTATCCTCTCAGGTTCAGTCACCGGGTCATTTGTTTCTATCGTTTTCTCGAACCGACTCCATAGCCCAAAGTCTTACTCTATTGCACCAATATAAACAAAACTTATTATTTCAAAGGTGTTTAAATCTAGCCGATATCTCAAAGCCATATCCTGTACCAAGACAAAGTCTCCCGAGAGAGCCCTCTCCAGGTCCAAAAGGCTAGTTTCAAATCTCAAAGTTGGTTTGTAGGTTTCCTCTGTCACTTGTTTCTCAGTCGAACGAAGTTTACAGAGAGCTAATAGTAGTGATCTAGAGAGATTTGGACACTCACTAATAGAAACTAGAATGAACTACCACCTAGTCCTAGTTAATCAGCCATGCACTCATCAGTTAACTAGTGAAGACTAGTGAAGTGAAGAGAATCTCATGCATGCAGATGGGTATATCCTTCCTAGTGATGATCCCAAGGTTATTGCACCTTCATTAGTGATGGTCTAAATGTGAGCATGAAACACTTGGTGATAACACCGAGGTTTCCATGCATGAAGCAACTTCACCAGTCTAACTGACATACAACTAAATGATGATTGAAGAGGAGTGACACCTTTATTTTAGGAGGGAATACTCTCATATAGGAGGGACTATTATCATCTATGAATGGCACCCTCAATTTAGGCTAGTAAACTTAGGAAAAATAACTACTAGGTGGGTGTGAGTGTGAAATATATCCAACATCGCCCATAAGATATTGACTCTTAGATACAAAAGGAACAACTAATTGCACTTGCATAGATTATTCCCATGTAATATGCTCATATAAAATATTAAAAGAAGGAATTTTAAAATATAATCCAAGTTCATCCATACTGGCATAAAAGGTAGAAGAAAATACTTGAAAAGGACCTTCCAACATGGAAAAAATAAAAAATAAAAAAATCCTTCCCCATCTATTTTTTTTTTCCACAACCTTTCAACTATAAAATATTCAATGGAAGAATGGTCATCATATGTAAGAACTCCAATACTCTAAATTCATTGAATTTACAAAATAATGAAAGATATTTGTCTGACTTTTTTTTTGGTGTTTTTCATTCAACAATGTGAAACAATATATTGTATGAAACATGTAGTCCAATCAAACCGATGGCTTCATAATGTTTGTTTTTGCATGGAAATTTTTCAATTTCCTTGGTAAATATAGGTAGATATTTAGCCAACATGTTCCATGGACCTTTACATTACCAAATTTGTTTCATATTGAGTTTTCAAGTGTGATATTTATAAAGAGTTAGGAGATCAAATGACCTATATTACACCAAAGAGAGAATAAAAACAATAGATGCCAAAAATGTGCCTTGAAATATCTGAAATGTTGAAAATGATGAAAATAAAACCCTTGGGCACAAAATAAGGGAGTTAAGGGAAATATATACATATAACGACTTACCAAAAAAATTAAAGTAGTTGTGAAAAATGTGTGAGATTCCTAAAAGAGTATATTTGTGATGAGGAAGGGTGGATCTAAAATCTATCTATCCAAAAAGGTAGTTGTCAACTCAAATAGGAAAATCATCTTTTACCTTTTGCATAGACTATGAACCTGTGATTTGTTACAATCTAATGAAGGATAAATTTTAGTACTTCATGGATGACTAGAGATGAGTCATGATATCACTTGTAAAAATTTCAAAGGGGTTACTATCATGAAATGTGAAATGTATATTTGAAAAATCACTTTCTAGATAAGGTCCTTGACAATATTTCATAGAAAAATGAGAAGGGATTTATGGATCAGAGGTTTGATACCATGAAGAACTTGGGAATAAACAATCACAGGAGTAGAAAACCTTTGCAACATAAAAGAACATTCCACAAGACAAAAAACATAAACAACTATATTGTTTAAGGAATACCAATACTCAAAACAGTTGATTTAAAACTTACACTATACAAAGAAATATCCCTTTTATAAATAGACAAGAGTGACTTGAGGTGAACAATAGAAATAATCCTAAGTAAATTTAAATAATTAAAAAAAATGCATTCCCAATAACACTTATAAAATTTCACATTTGGTTAGGCCACCCACCTCAATGTTTCTTAGATTTAAAATTTCAATAATGTTTGGGCCAACAACCTCGTTCAAGTTTTTTTTATTTTAAAATTTTAATAATCAGTGTGAGGTGCACTTCTTGAATAGGAGAATCAAAATTCACATAACATGATCCATTTAATCCACAATGATTTTAGCAAGTTTACTCATCTCCTTGACTCTCCTTCTTTTCATGGCCTTTCCTTGTTCCTTTCCAAAAGTATAGTGGAAAATATTATGATCTCTTCTCAAAAGTATAGTGACAAATATATATATATGTCTCTACCTATACTTTTCACTAGTGTAACACACTCGACCCCTAATTACCGTTTCTAGGGATGGGGCATCAAAAAAATTCTACCTCAAATCATCTTGAATCATCTCTTCGGGATGATTCATCCTCTTCTACTCGCCCATATCTTTCTAAAGACTATTATCTGGCTCTAATCCGACCTTTGATTTACAAGTTATGGCTTCCCAAATTCCTTCGGGCGTTTGATAATTGAGTGCCACGTGGTGCCCATGTGGATCCATCTTGTTCATACCATTTCCATGTTCCTACCTCCCGCAGGGATGGTCCATCCACCTTCCAAACCAATAGTGCTACTTAACCCTCATCTAACACACAACTAGAGGAGAATTTGGCATTCAAAGATTTATCACTTAGCGCCCCTTTTCTTTTTTGTACGCATGTCCTCTGGGGTTTTGAATTCCAGAAGGATCCCAAAATACCACCTCGTGGCTCCGTCTTTCAGGGATTTTGACTCACCCTCGACACTATATTCCATACCTTCATATCCCCAAAGTCTCGGACTTCTGAAGAGTCCAATCTCGCACAGGGTGACATACTAGATGTGATGGAGAATACAGGTGGGTCCCGAATACTCCTCTCACCACATGAGCCAAACATGAAATTTCCAGAGATGACACACGACAAGGCAGAGAGGACACATGGCCCCTACAGTGGGTGACATGTGTCACGTCTTACGGACATGTAGGGTCGGTGAAACCTTCGGATCCAGGTGACACGTGGCACGTCAATCATGGGTCCATGTCACCCTAGGTGACATCTGCATACCACATCACCCCGAAATGATCGCCTTCCAAGTCCTTCGATCTTACGGTCACGATGTGTCCACATAACCCCTGGATCTACGGCCTCTGTTACTTCATAACTCTGGCCTTTGAGAGTTTCATCTTTATAGCCGCTCCACTCTCCCGAAGTAGGACTTCACCGAAGTACCATACGTGGGTCCCTCTTCCAGATGATTGGATGATTAAGAGGGTTTCTTAACAAACTCCCCAATACCACAGCTCTCCTCACTTCGTAGCTCCGGCCTTTGGGGAGTTTGATGCTATAGCATTTATGTTCTCCCGAAGTGGGACTTCATCGAAGTTTCCTTGACGTAGATCCAATGGCTAAGGGGACTCCCAAATACTCTCAAATCGGTGGTTTGCACTACTTCACGATAACTGAATGGATCAAGGTATAATGTAGGGGCAAGTCTATATGTCCCAGATAAGGAAACTGCTAGTCACCAATCAACCGTGTGGGTAGCTGCAACCATCAGTTTCCTTTGGCTGATTTATAAACGGTAGGGTCGAAACACTTCGAAGCTTCGAACTCCTGGAGTTCAGAAGCCATAAGGCTTAACTCCTTTCAGGCCCAATGTAGGATTCCTAGACCTTGGTCACATGGGTCCTCTGGAAAATATTGTGGGCTATGCGTTAATTCCTTTAGCCGTAAATGGGTTAAAGACATGGGCATGAGCCCTTGGTCATACGGTGAAGATTATGAAAGAGTCACCTTCCTTCCACAGGGTTTGAACTTGAAATTCCCGCAATGTGTTGGCAGCCAACCCATTTTTTTTGATTGCTCTCAAAAATATGCCTACACCCCTTGTCGTATTACGACAAATCATTGTCGCATTGTGCTTTTAAACATTTTGTCTCATTTTGTGCGACAATTACGATTTAATTTCATTTCAGTTTTCACAACTGCAAGTGTGAAAACACTTCTTTCGTTGCTTAGACTGTCATCGTTTTTGGTTGATTTACTGAAAGACGCTTGATCACTGGTTTATCACATGACTGCTAAAGGTTGTCTCGAACTTATGATCTTGAGC
>SNQJ01S0255854.1:0-12540 GCA_010110895.2 Picea sitchensis | reverse complement strand
TGTTGGAAACCTACTGGAATAAGAAACTGGCCGATGTACACATAAACGCCCAACGAAACTGGGTGAAACCCACGGTGAAATAAACGCCCAATATGTAAACAAAAATGCAGAGCAAGTTCGTTTAGAAAAACACGTGTATTTAACCCAACCATGGAGAAATTATACGGTAAAAGAAATAACGCAAAGTTGAACCCACCAGAACGCAGATAAATTTTCCCCTCCATGCTAAGATAACCTCCAATGAAAAATTTTCACTTATTTTTCTTATTTTCACCTTAAAACAACCAACACCAAGATAAACCAAGCAACTACCAGTTATACCACAACCATTTGACCTACTATTTAAGAACACAATTCAAACCATACAAACACAATCTCAGCAGTAATCACTATGCATTCTACCCTACTAAGTTCAGAACATACCTTTGCCTTGTTTTACTTGCCGCTATTGACTCCTGTTTCTCGCTGTTCTGCCTTCGGTTCTACTTCGTCGACCGTGAATTAAATCATCGGTAACTCTAGCCAAACACTAGGGCATCTTCTTCCCCTCATCCCCCTAGACTTAAAGGGCCAATACACAATCGAGAGTATCCAGCTTCACCACTTCCAAGGTTGAGCTACCACTGTCTCCGGCTGAGAATCCCCAACTCCTACTAGAAATCAGTCCAGTCTCTAGTCTAGAAGCATAACCATCCCAATCAGGTCCCTGCTCTCCTCCTTTCTCATTTCGTACTTCAACCCTAATTTTTCTCTTAGGTTTTCCCCTTTTCCTTTGAATTTTTACTTTTCTTTTAATTTATTTTGGTTTTATTTTTTTTCTTTTCAAACTCATAGAGTATGTGCGCTCATTATTCATTTCCTTTTCATTTTACATGCTTAACTTTTATTTTGTTTAAAAATTATTTATAATATAAATATACATATATCTATTTTCATTTTTCTAGTTATAAGCATGCATCTTCATCTTTGTATTTTATCATTATCCATCATTTAATTTACCATTGGTATATATGTATATATAGGATAATGAGATTAAGGCGATGGAAAACAAGTATAGGGGAAAAATAAATGTAATACATAAAACAAATAAAGAGGAATTACTTGTGGAGGGATGGTGATATAGTAATGTGAACTCAGACAAGCAAAAGGGAGATGGATACTTGAAGATCAAGGTGATGGAGGATATTTTAATTAAGTATACAAGGATAATGAGAGGGTGATGGTCCGAGTTTTTTTTTTTTTTTGAATTTTTCATTTGTTAAAGACACACTAAATTTCCGGGTTTTAGAAGGTCTTAGGGCTTAGGGTTTAGATTCTCGAAGAAGCGATGATTGGTTAAGGGAATTGCTTAAGGTTTTATTCGTGCGTCGAGATAGGGATAATTAGGGTCGACTAACCACTTTATCGTGGACGCACCTAATTCACTTGGCTGGTGCCACTACTGAATTTCTTGGCGACGGCTCTTCTGTGATGCACCACCCAAGGGTGCCACTGGCCAACCGAAATTTTAGAAGATGTCTCCAAGATGTACCCATGTGCCTTAAGGTTACTCGCCAACCGAATCGATTAGTAGATTCCTGCAACTCCCCGGAGTCAATATCACAAAATCCAGTAGGAGACTAAGGGTTTTCTATGAATAAGGCCCGCTTTATTAATATACCTCTTAGAATCATCGCCGCATCGTCGGGCCGCCCCTCATGGTATCAGGTCCTTCAACTAGGTAATCGCTAACTCCACAGCCGGTTATCGGCGGGAGGTTAGTGTGGCGTGGCTACCGTCTACCCCTCTCAACCTCTCTCAGCAATTGTGTGTGGCCCCTCTTCCATATGTGAGTCCGGTCGAAAAACTATCGGCTACCTTTATCACCAATAATCGCGTCGTAATATCAACATCAAATCTATCAAATCAAATGAAACATCACAAAAAATATATCAACCCAAAAGCACAATCCCTGACTCAAATCGAGTCCGTTCCACTGATGCCTCCGCATACTCAAGGTCAAAACCCTACACACTCAATAAAATCGAGTCACCCGTGATAAGACAAATAGTAACACATCATGTCATCTCAATCACATCATAATCAAATATAAAAGTTCTAACATGTGGGTATCCAAATCACTTCATGCAGCAAGTGTCCTCATTGCAAAGTTTTCAAGGCGCACGTGAGTGGGATGTTACATACACCCTCTTGTCTAAACTTTAACCCAAGCTTTTCAAGATAACGTAAATGTGTATCACAAGATCATAAGTCTATCCATCAAACAAAATGGAAATTGTTGGTGCATATCATATGCGTCCTTCGAGGTTGTCGAGTGTGGATTGTAGTTGTCCCACTAGACCTTGTCCTGATATATTGTTCAACGTCATAGCTATAGAATGTGGTGGTCCAGGATGTGGATTGGCTTAGTCGTGAGCGCTCCCTTGTCCGATTCTTGCAAGGAACTCATGTAAATCATGTGTGTAGTATCACTAACATAATTTCTCAAATCAGATACATGAAAAATATCGTGTATACACCTCAAAGAATCGTGATAATGATAGGCCACGGGCCCCTTTCTCTGAATTGTGAAAGGTCCCACAAACCTGTGGAGAGATATTTTAGCTCCTTTCCAAACTTGATTGAACTTGTATGTGGTTTAACCCGCAAGAATAATCTGCCGACCAGAGGCTACAATGACTCGGTGCGCATCGACATAACTCTTCTCGTCGATCTTGTGCTTCTTTAATTATTTATCTTATGGTTGCATCTCGCTTCTTCCATTTTTTGGATCGCTTCTTGTCCCACCAGACCCTATCCTCAAGCCGATCCCAACTCAAGGGGTTACACGGCCACCATAAAGAAACTCAAAAGCGTTTCATCTTTATGGTGCTTTGATAACTCCGCCAGGTGTTAACCCCTACTTAGAGGCAGAATTCCTCCTGCAACGCTGTCGGTCACGCAAGTATTACGCTACATGTCTTCCAAGGTTTGATTAGTACGCTCTATTCATCCGCCTTCGGGTGATATGCGGTATTAAAGTTAAGTTGGGTTGCCAAGGCCTCATGGAAACTCGTCAAAAATTGGCCCTCAGCAAAATTCCATCCTCGACGATAATATTTTTTGTGGCATGCCATGTACCACAATTCACCGATGAAAAATCTCGGCTTATGTCGTGTCTGACACGTCAGATGTATCGGTGAATGAAGTGAGCACTCTTCTTCGTGAGTGTCTACTACTACAAAATGGAGTCATGTCTCCTTGTCGCCGCTGGCACCAATAAAGTCCATCGGGATATAACCTCCCATTTCATTCGAATGGTATGTATTAGCTAACTTCTACCGGTGCCTACATGTTTATTTTACTCCTCGACACCGACATCTTAGCCACAAAGTTGACTATGTCGCCTTTCATTCTTTCCAAAAGAATAATGGTTTGAGGTCCGCCCTCACCTTCGTAACTCCCGAGTGAGCCAAGTAAAATGCTCTATGAGCTTCACATAACATCCTCAACTCACATTATTTGGTATGTAACCGACTTCTAAACCAATAAACCGGTCGCTTATCAAGTGAATATATCCTCATAACGGTACCATCATTGTGTTTGTTCGATAAAATCCTTGACTTCGATGTACCAATCATCATCACGCTGTAAAATAAGAATCTTCTCACGTAGATTTGTTCCAAGAGGTAACACCGAAGATGTGTGGCCTCCTAATTAAAGACCGCCACTCGTTCACCGCTCCTTTATAAGAAATTCTCAAATCGTTGCGAGCAATTTCGACCAACACCGCTATCACGCTACTGTGTCGCTGGTAAAAATGTGTTGTAGTCCACAATGATCCGGCTTTAATTCAAATTTTCCAATAAGGTAGTGTCTCCAAACCTTTCAAGGTACAAACGATGGCTAATAACTCCAAATCATGCCGCTGAAGTTCTCCTCATGCCTTCTCGCCTTCCTCGAAAATGTAAGTAGCAATCATCTCGCCCTCGTGATCAAGACTCTGGCCTAAACCTTCCTTGAGGCGCTGCATACCAAGAAGTTCATGTGCATTTTAGGGACCTTTAGTATTGGTGGGGTTGTTAGCAACTTTTTAAGCCTCCGAAATTCTTCCGTGGATTTCTCCGTCCAAACAAACTTTTTTTTTTTTTTTTTTTTTCTTCTGCAATTATGTGATTGTATTTGTTATCTTCGAAAATCTCTCGATGAACTGTCGATAGTATGCTGCTAACCCCATAAAACTACATACTTCGTGTACATTCGCTGGCGCAAAGCCATTCCATAATACCTCAACCTTGGCGGGATCCACGGCTGGCCCTCGCCGAGATGATACCTAAGTAGTGAATCCTCGATTGGCAAAAAGAACATTTGGACAACTTCCATACAATTTATGCTCTCGAACATTGTAGTACCAAGTGCAAGTGCTCACGGCGTTCATGTCCGAGAGTAGATCGTAATATCGTAATGAATACTGGACGAACTTAATCCGGTACTGAACACCCTCACATGGAATCCCATGAAATACCCGGGTGTTTGTCGGCCCAAAGGAAAAACTGTGAACCAGAATGTCCAAATATCGCGTCGTAGCGGCTATGATAGGGATGTCATCCTCTTGATCCGTAATCGGTGATATCCGGATCGTAGTCGATTCAGAACACGGTCGCACCCTTCATTTGATCAATAGATCGTCAATTCTTGGTAAGTGATACTGATTCTTGATCGTGGCCTTTGTTCAATTGATGGTAGTCAATGTAAAGCCTCCATGATCCGCCCTTCGTGATGAAAATAACCTGGTGCACCTCTATGGTGACACACTAGACGTATCGGCCCAGTCCATACAACTCCTTCTTCAGCTTGCATTTTCAGCTGGGTGTTCCAACACATCCCATAGATGCTACCGGTTCGGTTCCCCGCCGTGTCTATGGTAAACTCCAGCCTTCCAGGTATCCTGTAACTCGAAATAATCAAGAACTCTCACCACCTGGCGGTGTTCTAGGCTCGCTACTCCTTTTCAAGTAGCTGGTGATCGCATATAGTTTTCACCTTGCACATACTTCCGTGAATCGTGGCGGGAAGAGATGAATTACAGGAAAACTCCCTCGGTTCCTTCCTACCATCAAGACGTCATTCTTTTCACATCACCAAGCTTCATTTCGCCTTATGTTGAGAATCGCCTATGATTTCAACCAATCCATACCGACCATGACGTCATAAGATCCGGCGATCGTAGTGCGCTGCTGACTCTCGTGACAACCTCCCCTGTATAAACAACCTCGTAACCTTTCCTTCCACCTTCCGTTGCCCTCAAGCCATCTCCACGGCCAAACCCATCTTGTTCGACCGCCTTTGCCTTAACTCTTTTCAGCGCTGCACCAGAAATGAAACTCGCGAGGCCTCGGTCTATCAAAATGCTATGGTCCGCCTGACCGCATTCGCCACATCACAGCCGATCGGTGCTCGCTCGCTATGGTTCACCGATGATGAACCGACCGCCTTGCCCATATCTCTCCCATCGCATATGGTTCGCCATCGCCCGTCCTCTCCACAGACGTAGTGTGGCTCCCACGCCCAACACCCCTTCTTCGACCCAAAGAGTCCCGTACCCAAAGTAGAACTCATTTCACCGACCAAACCTCGGTCTATTTTGTTGAACAGATCAAATCATACGCCAGAGTTTACACGTTTGTTGGTGCTGTGGTCCGGATAAGGTGTCCGGTAGCCGAGAAGCGGTGGTCGCCGCGAAGGTAGTGAACGGATCCTCCGAAGCCACACAAACCTGTATGTCTCACCGATGTCCGGATGTTCCGGCGCTAGGGATGAACTCTACCCCGTGGGTCCCCGCGATAGTCCCGGTCAATCTCTCGCTGAATACTCCTCCTCTCTCGCTATGAGGGTTTTGACAGCATCGCAAGGTTTGAGGGATCAAGATCCTAACCTTTGCACTACGCCATTAAGGCCAAACATGAACCTCCTGACCTTGAGCTTCTCCGTATTAAGGTGTGGAGCATACCCGGGAAAAGCAGCCCATAAATCGTGTCTTCAGACGGGCACCGGGACGACCTCCTTAAGTAGATGCTGGAACCTTACGAGCTGACTTTCAATGGATGAAGGTACTTCTCGAACCGCTCACGCCTCCTATGACACGCTTCATCGCCATGTTCACCAAGGGCAGAGCATTCTCTTCCACCATAGAAGTTATTCTCCCCTTCATTGAAAGAACGCCATGCACCTTCTTCATGAGGTGCATAATCGTGAAGTGCGAAGCACACGCCATATTCTCCAACCATGCCTTTAATCGCTCGTGGCGCCAAAGAACTCAGAAATTTTTACCTTCTCGAGTTCATGGTGAATGCTACCTGTAATGGCCGGTGTGCGTTGTGGAACCTCAGCAGGTGTCGGTTCCCTGTCCTCATCTCTGTCCAAGCGACTTATCAGAGCCTCGAACAGGCGCTGAACGATCTCATCATCCCAACAACATCACCAATCGCTATCTTCTCCTATCCGAGAACCCGCTTGCCCGGGATTAGACCCCTCAGCGTGGATGCTGCTGGAGGCATGTCGCCTCCTCCCGTAGCACCCCATCATTCGGCCCAGCGTATATCTCTTAACCATGACACCGTGACGCACACAATCAACTCAATAAATGCGATAATAAGACAATTCATGTCAACGGTTGTAACCCCAAGTCACAGGGTTGAACCTGATCTGACACCATATGTAACATCCTCCTCGCAGCGACAACCATCATTAACAGTAAATTTTTTGTTTGTTTAAGGTGTGCGCGCGCATAGAAGAAACAACCCTCGAATTTCACGACAACCTCACTCGAACCAACAAGACGCAGTAAGACGAACACAACCAAGACAACCCGACATATCACAACGACAACAAGAAATAAACCCCCCTAGACACAAGGCGTGCAACTAGCGTACCAGAAGCGTAAACACCGGGTTAGGTACGACTATCACACAGTAATGAAAGAATCCCACAAGAGAGTCACGCAAGAGTGGAATCCAGGCCTTTAAACAAAATTATATCGACACGGCTCGAAGTGTGTCGCAAGAGTGGAACTGCGACTTTAAACAACCCGAGACTACTAACACGGCATTGGATTCCTTCCTAACCGGATTTACACACGTATTACAAATACTACCTACAAGAGGTGTCTATATCCCTACCGACACGGTCGTACTAATGCAATACGATACCACCAGGAATTACAAAATTAGGGACAATCATGACCTCTATGTGAGACACAAGTTAGGGGACTCTAATACCGACCAGACAATAGTGAGACCCAAAGACATCAATCAAGATCAATGCTTCATTAACTATCATTAACCGACGAAGACCATATCATAAGGTAAAAACCAATAACCTCAACCCCCATTAATTAGTTATAAGGCCATTTTGCACTAGCTCACATTGCGCAAAGGTATTTTTCTCGCTGATCTCCATGATTGAGTAATGATATCAATACCATAATGGTATCCCTCAAGCATTTACATTCTCATACTAAATTGCCCTTCCTTTCAATTTTTACCAGACATGGGAATAACCTAACCAATATTGTATTGCAGATTAGACCTTATCATTTACACTTCAATTTAGACTAACAATGACCTTGCAATCAACATCATCATGAACATTTCATTTAAACAATATTGACATCATGTGTCGTACCAACAACATTATCATTGAAATTTAAACAAATATTATGATTGCAAATTTAACCAATACTACCCTCGCAATTAAACCATTATTAATATTACATCTTAAACAATGTTAATATTAACATTTAACAAGTATTATCCCTTGCATCCAATATAAACCATATTACCATTTAAGCATAAATCAAGTATTAAAAATAATGTCCAATATTAACATTGCCAATAAACAATATATTCATTGCAATTTCAGCAATATTACCATACTTTACAATGACCTTATTTTTCCTGGGGATTACTAGAACAATTTAGTTAGCCCTGAAATGAACTAACCAATGATTACTTTTCAATCCTGTGATAACGCTGTAAGGAATAACCAGGACCTTGTTTTTAATAATGCTAATGAAATCACAAGATAGTTACCCTAATTGTAATCATAAATCACCTTCCACGTTGCCCCAACATACTATTCAATAAAAATAATCTACTTTTCCATTACAATGACAGATTTATTAAATACAAGAGTTTACCTTCTAAAACATTAACCATTATATTATATTCACATTCAAACAATAACTAAGGTGCTCCTTCACGTTACCACACATTAGCCTTTACTTAAACAATACATTTCATATCTTGGTAGCAACAATTCCACTAATTGACAATACTCTTACCCTATGGCCAATATATAATCATAACCTCATAATTACAATTAGCATCAGAATAAAAAATAACACTGTAACAACATAACTAAAACTGTCCATATATCAATCGACCATAATTATAAAGGTCACATTTAAAGGTATAAAATTTAAAAATACAACATCTAAAACAACGATGTATATATAATTCCATGGCAAAATTTAAAATCCCAACTCATTGCCAATATCTACCCTTTATCATCCTATTCATATATAACTTCTCATTCAAAAAGAAAATAGTCTAATGCCAGCATAGCTTAAATTGATAATATGAATCAACAACATTATCTAAATGAACCAGATTAATAATGGCAATGTTCAGAAGGGACCATGAATGACTATAACAACTTAAATGACCATGTTTTAAAATTAACAGATTTTAAACTACAATAAACAAAACATCATATCCATACAATACAACAACATTGGAATTTCCCCAAGTAACCAGATGCCGGTTATTCAATGCCCATGCCTGACGAATTCAATTTTTTCGCTGGCAGCAGCCTTAACCCTGAATCGTATTTAATGCCCTGTGAGTTTTATCTACACTAGGGGACGGTGGCCGAACCAGTCTGCCAGGTCCGGAAAAAATTTGGCAGCTGGCAGCAATAACTTCTAGCGCAAGAAACTCGATCCAGTCGTCGAGATAGAGTTGGGGAATGCGTGAGGTTGAAGGTGGTAAGGGATTAGGTATAGGTTTCCGATTTAATTTAAACGACTTCTAAGGATTTCGGCGAGAAGATTAGGGTTCACACGATAACTATGTTTATTAAATTTTTATTAATTCTTTTACAGAAAATAAGACAACATTAAGTGGACAATACATAAGAAAAAACAGTCAATTGGCAATTTATATATTCTCATTGTAATATCAAAACTATGTTTTAACTAAGGATGTGAACGCATATTGCCACAAATTCCAGGCTATAGGGTTTCCTAGTATTGCTGGTGTAAAAACAATGGTTACACTCTGGAGTCCCAATGAAAATAATTGTCTAGACGTTAGCCAACAATTACAGCTTTGAAATCAACATGCAGGTGGATGTGAGGTGTCAAGTAGAAGCAAATAGTTTGTTAAAGCCTTGCATTGTACAGGTGGTGTTTAAACTCTACAACTCCAGAATTGCCAAGGTATGACCCAACCTACCGGAAAGAGAGACATCCCATGCATCACTTCAGATTAGACTTCATTAATGGCTAACCGTGTCTCTTACCACCATGTTTAGATATATGGCTAATATCGTAATTCTTATGGTACAAAATAGATGGGGCTGAGCTAAAATTTTCCGGGAGATATCACTATCCAATACTCTGTCCTTCTTAATCTAAGGAAGACAAAGACAGTTGGGGCAATAAGATCCCACCGGGGCATCCCTTGGCGAGAAAAAACGAAACCTAAAAACACAGAGACAGTTCTCACAATTCGTTTCGATCGACATTAAATTTAATCATCAGATTGGGCCTCATCCTGGTACTAGACAAGGCATTTTTGGACAGAGACTTTCAGGGCAGTCCTCGACGTCTTTGTATCTCTTTAGAGCATATGTATGCCGTTGAAACAAGAAGTCTACCAATTTTTATTTTATTTTAAACTGTGATAAATAAATTTCCCCAAATAGATTAGAACTCATCCCTTAGGTAACGTGGTTCTTTTATTTCACCGCATGATCCGCTTCAAATTTCACATCACATGCATCGACTGAAGGATCTACCATCGGCAGCCATCAGCTGTAACTCTGGGTCGGGTCGGATGAGGGAAGGATAATGAACACATGTATATGGGTGCACGCTAGGATAGGAATTAATGATAACCTAAATGGGATAATCACGGAAGCTCAATACCAATGAAATGAGTATCACAACAGGCGGTTTAAAGTCTTCCCAAGGAAGGAAAAGAAGAGGAATGCCCACAATAAGAGGAAAAACCTACTGGAAGAAGAACATGCCTATTGTACATATAAACACCAAACGAACCGGGAGAAACCCATGGTGAAATAAACACCCACTATGTAAACAAAACGCAGAGAAAGTTCGTTTAGAAGAACACATGTATTCAACCCAACCACGGAGAAATTCTACAGTAAAAGGATTAACGCAGAGTTGAACCCACCAGAACGCAGATAAATTGCCCCTCCATGCTAAGATAACCTCCAATGTAAATTTTTCATTTATTTATTTTCAATTTTAAAAAAAACACCAAGATAAACCAAAGTCAACTACCAGTTATACCACAACCATTTGACCTACTATTTAAGAACACAATTCACACCATACTACCACAATCTCAGCAATGAATCACCATGCATTCTACCCTACTGAGTTCAGGAACATACCTTGCCTTGTTTGTCTTCCGCTATTGACTCCCATGCTCTCTCAAGTAGCCTCGGTCAAGGTCCCAAGCTGTCTAACTAATGAAATCACCGGTACCTCCCGTACCAAACGCTAGTAAGACTCTTCTTAGCCCCCTGAGCCGTAAAAGGGCCACACAAGATCTAGAGTTAAGACTAGCTTCTCAGCTCACTTCCAAGGCTGAGCTACCACCAAGTCTGCTGAGAATCCCCAACTCCTTACTTGAAATCACCGCACTTCAGTTTGGCAGCATAAATCATCCCAATCAGAAAACCTTTTTCCCTCCTCCTTTCCTTTATTCCGACTCAAACCCTAATTCCTGTTTTACTTAGGTTTTCCCCTTCCTTGAATTTCTTTACTTTTCTTTTAATTCTATTTGTTTATATTATATTTTATTTTTTTCTTTTCAGCATAGAGTATGTGTGCTCATTATTCATTTCCTTTTAATTTTTACATGCTTAACTCTTATTTCGTTTAAAATTGTTTATAATATAAATATATGTATTTTCATTTTTCTAGTTATAAGCATGCATTCATCTTTGTAGTTTATCATTATCCATCATTTAATTTACCATTAGTATATATGTATATATATGATAATGAGAGATTAAGGCTGTATGGCAAACTAGTATAGGGGAAAAAATAAATGTAATACATAATTAAAGAGGAATCACGGGAGGGATGGAGATATAGTAATGTGAACTAGAAAAGAAAAAAGGGAGATGGATAATCGAAGATCACAAGAAGTTAGTTTCTAATTAAGCAGACAAGGAGGAATGAGAGGGTGATGTCCGAGTTTTTTTTTTTTGAATTTTCATTTGTTAAAGCCACACCAATCTCCTCGGTTCTGGTGAAGGTCTTAGGCTTAGGGTTTAGACTGTGAGCTAGGTGACGCATTGGTTGGCAATTCTGCTCTATTCAGGTGCTGGCGACTTAGGGCTAATTAGGCTGACCTCATCAACCAACCTTACCGCGACGCGTCTTTCTGCAATGCAGCCAAGGTGCCACTGGGCCTGGATTGGTTCTTTTTACGACGGCTCCTTCGGTGGATGCACCACGCAGTTCCAAGGTGCCACTACTAACCGAAGTTTCTATCGCCCTTCGTGATGCAGCATGTTCGCTGATGGCACTCAAACCGAATCGATTGGTAGACCTCTATAACCCCGGAGTCAACACTCGGCCAGAACTAGTAGGAGACTATGGATCTAAGGAATAAGGCCCCTCGCCTTATTGCATTCCCCTTAGAATCACTGGCGCGAGCGACCGTCGTAGCTTTCTCGGCCCGATGTATATCATAAATTCTCTCGAACCAGGGTGTAATCGCGAATCCCAGCCGAGCCACGACACGAGTGTTAGCGTGCTGCGGGTGGCTGCTCATTCACCCTCTCTCAACCTCTCTCTCAATCGTGTGTGGCCCTTTACTCCATATGTGATCAATGGGTAAGCTATCGCCAACCTGCATCACCACAATCATGTCATAATATCAACATCAAATCATCAAATCAAATGAAACATCATAATAAACATATCAACCCAAAGCACACTTCCTCAAATTCGCTAAAGGTCCAAGGGGGTTCTACCATATGCCCCCAGATAATCAAAAACTCGCGACACCCTTAATAAAACTGAAATAATAGCACCTCGCCTACATCAAATAATAAAAATGTCAACGCAACGTTGCTCCGTCAACAAAGTAACCAACAACTATGAAAGCAAGTGTCCTCAACACAGTATTCTCATAAGGCCAGAAGAGCGGGATGTTATTGTTGAAAGGAACATTTTTTATCCTCTCCGTTTGGGTTCAATTCCCTCTAGTAAAATATTGAGCTTTCAGATATTGTTCT
>SNQJ01S0255853.1:0-12541 GCA_010110895.2 Picea sitchensis | reverse complement strand
AGAGATCAAACACACAAAACACCCAATTTCATGGAGAATACAGAGTGAACATTCGGGCATTGTGGTTATTGACAACATGGGAACACAGTACAAAGGGTTTCCATTACCCAGTGCTCAAGCTCAAAATCCAAATCGTAGTCAGTTCCAGGTTCTGCGAATGTTAAAATGGGCCTAACATCGTGGAAAACCCCGCGGTAATTCCCACTGCATAGCACATTGTATAAGATGACCAATAGATGAACAAGAAAAATTGCCAAGCAGAATCGCGAGCAGAATTTTGCATCTCCTGTATCGTCTACTCAACAATCGAAGAGCGAAGAAGATTTTCATATGATTGTTTCATACTTGAAGCTACAACCTGCAAATCGTAAGAGGGGGAAAGAATCATGGTTTGTCATAAGGATTCGATGAAGCAAAGCATCCAGAATCCACCAACGATAACATTTGTTGGGAAAATATGAAGTTTTCTTACTTGCCTCCAGATGATGCCATGATATCTTCATGTCAAGGGGTTTTCAGGGTTTTATCAATTTTGAAAAAATGGAAACATGATGAGAAAACCCTCGTGGAAGAGAGATACTACCCCCTGACATCATTATCTCAGGGATAGATTTGTATCTTCGCAGATTGTGGGGTTTTGTATTCCATGACTCCAGAAAGGTGCATCATGCATTATGATGGACCGAAATCATATTCATTTGGTCTGTTGTTAGTTGCATAGGTAGACTGGAAATCAAAAGTGGTCATACAAGCAAACTTTGTTGAAATTATCAATGAGAGATTTGTGAGAAATGATGGGATAGCTTATGAAATACTTTAGTTGTCATGCAAGTTCATGAGTGGAAAGATTGGGAAAGAGAAAGAGTTGCATGTTCTTCAAGGAAGTCTTGTAAGTAGGGAACGTGAAGAGATTCAAATTCTCATTGGTGAACACAAGGCTACACTTAAAACATCCTACAACAACTTGGTTCTACATCTAGCCTATACTCTGTTTTCTTGCCTTGAAGATGAAGAACATGAACATTAAGACATGGGTAGCAGGCCATCATTAAAAATCAGATGATGTTGAGTAGTGTCATAGTGATAGAAGACCATTCTGAATATGCAAAAGAAGATCTCAAACGAAATATAAGAATGTCCCTGGCGCATAAAGAATCATTAAATGAAGAACCAAAAAAGCTACAGGAAATTCTCTGTTATTTTTACTTGTTTTAGTCTTTTTCTTCAAGAGGGGTTGCAGAACAGCTGGAGATGAATTTGATGAAACCAAAACAGGATTTTGTTGGGAACATTCCACTTCACAAAAAACTCTCTCAGTTTTTACACATCTATCACCATTTAATATACTCAAATTGATCTTTGAGGGCTAATGTTCTGATAAGCTACAATAAATACTCTGTTATTTTTTCCTGTTTTAGTCTTCTTCTTCAAGAGAGGTTGTAGAACATATGGAGATGAATTTGATGAAACCAAAATATTTTTTTGTTGAGAACATGCCCCTTCATAAAAACCTCTCTCAATTTTTACACAACTATCACCATTTAAGAGATTTGAATTGATTGTTGGACCCTATTTTTCAGGAATTTACCAGATTTGTATTCCTGAAAAATCTCATGGACAACAGTTGACAAGCCACCTCATCAATTCGAATTGGAGATTAGATTGGATATTCTCCTTGATTATTTGAAACAAGAAACTAAACATAGATGAGGAGGTTTTCAGATCCATTTCTTTTGGATCTTGATTATTATCTATTGTTTCTATATAAACTCTGTAGAATGAGAGGAAGAGGGGAAAATGGGAGACCCAAGGGACCTTTTTGTGAAGCACATTGTAAAGGCATTATGTTCAATTTGAGACTTAATAGCAAAGGCATATGGATGGTTAGACCCTCTTTTTCTACTTTTTTATTTCTTTATTCATGCTTGAATTCATATTCAGATTGCAATGCTTTTGATTCTTGACTATTAATTTATAGAGTGAAAAATTTACTGTAAAGATTATTTTTCAAGTTTGATATCAAGCTAAACATCTTGTTTCTTTATGATATTTTGAGGCAAGAATTCTGGTGAAGTTGACAAATTGAAGGCTTCACCTTCCTTTTTCTTAATTGGTTTAATCCATATTTTTGTTTACCTATTATTCAGTCAATGGGATATACTTTGTTTTAATATTATTTTTCATATTGTGTTGTTACCTTGAAACCAGTTTCAAACCACCTTACTCAAAAAACCCAATCATAAAACCCTCAAAATGATTTTTGCAATAAATCAATGATGCCCTAGCTTACCCTAACTTGCCCTTAGCAGTCGAGTGCAACTTTAGGGACTAACACCACCTATTCCAATTGGCTCCTTGTGTCCATTTTTGTGCAGCACGTCTTTCTATACTACTTTATAATTGTGAGTTCTACACTTCTAGGGTTGTCTGAAGCCTCACACATTCTCCAGGTGGATACGGGTGGCCTCTCACCTAATCCAACTAAAATATTTTGTATGTTTTCATGTCGGCACATCTTGTTGTACTTTCAAGGATGTTTTGGGGCCTTAAACATTGTTTTTTTTTCTCGCCACAATCAAACTGTAGACGGAGTTAGAGTCTGACGACAAAATGTGTATTTCTCTGAAAGACCTTTCCAACGAGATATCATGCACCTAATTGGGTATCAAATATTCTGAGCATCATATGGTGCTCAAATTCCATGGTTTTTTGCAAAGATACATTCAAACAAAAATGGAGTTCCTTGACATCACCTCATTGGGCACAGCTTATAGATACGTTGTCAAAATCGAGCCGAAATTTAAGCAAAAACGACAAGAGTTTAGATTTGCAAACTCCTCACAGCCGAAGTAGGGAAAAGGCAACCCCAACCCACACATCAGGGGACCAATTCATGATGGTCGCCCTCAGGAAAATCCGTCCAAGCCACAACACAAGAAGGGCAACGAGAATACAAAGAAGGACACAGGAAAATGGTGTGAGTACCATAAAAGTCCTTGGCACAACACCGACGAATTTCAGTCCAAGAAGTCCCTCGTGGCCGAGCTGAAGGCTTCCGAGTCAAAGGTCGATTATGATTCTGAGTCAAATCCTGAAGGAGGGAAACGAATTATCAATGTTGAACCCAGTGCCATGGTCGCTACCACCAAATTTTGGCCAAGCGAACTAGAAGAACCAGAGGAAGGGGAACGCCTCTTTCACTCGCAGATGTGGGTCAAGGGGGATCTGATTCACTTCATTGTCGACAACAGTAGTCAGAAGAATCTGATTTCAATAGAAGTCATCAAGTAGTTGAACCTACCAATGACACCGCACCCGCAACCCTACACCATCGATTGGCTTCGTCAGGGCAGAGATCTCTGTGTCAGCCAACAATGTCGTCTGTCCTATGGTATCAAGCCTTTCAAATATGAGGTACTGTGTGATATTTATCCCCTTGAATTTTGTGATTTTATTTTAGGACAACCATATTTGTGGAAGCGTCATGATGTGTATGAGTCTAGACCCCACAGTGTTATTATTACTTTGGGTAGACAATTGTATAGGATCCCAGAGGTGGCACCGCCTACTACTATTTCTTTAATCTCTATTAAGAAATGCAGTAAGGTCATTTCACAGACCAGGAAGTTCATCTTCTTTGTGATCCATGCTCACATTAAGAAGAAGTTCACCGCCACATCTGTGGCCTCTACACAACACCTCTCTTTGCAGCAAAAGCAAGTGGACAGGATTGTGGAAGAATAAAGAGACATATTTGTCTCACCTACAGGGGTACCGACACACTGCCAAGTCAAGCATCTAATTGATCTGACCCCCAGGGAACCTCTACCTAATGGACCAGACTATCGACGCTCCCTGATGGAGAATGACGAAATCAGGCATCATATCCAAGAGCTTCTTCAAAACGGGCACATCAGACCCAGCTCCTCCCCTTGCAGAAACATGATTGTACTGGTGTAGAAGAAAGACGAGACTTGGTGAATCTACATTGATTATAGAGCCTTAAACAAAATCACAGTCAGGAACCGCTATCCCATTTCCAGGATTGATGACCCGGAAATATATTTTACACTACAATGGTTGAGTTATTATGCATGTGTTAATTAACCAATTAGGAAGCTTAATGAAAGAGGAATAAGTATAGAATATTCATAACAACCATAATCACATATGCATATCTAAAATAAGAAATAAACAACAGAAAACCATAACACCAATGTGATAACAGAGTTCGACAATCTCGCTTATGTCTCTGGGCCTGGTCTCAATGGGCGTTCTTATTTATGTTCGAATCTTTACAAGTAAATCATGATATTTCCAAAAGGTTAAAACAATGAGCTGGTCATGTTCTACTATATCTCACGAACCCATCAAAACTGATGGCACCCAAATCAGATGAACGGAGCTCCCAAAAATGGCCCGCAAAGGTGCACTCCTCAATAGCTTCCCTGCATGACAATGGATTTGGGTCAAGAATCCAACAGCATAAACATGTTATGAACCTATTCCCATGGCCTCAAGAAGGCCTGATTTATATAGATCTGAAGTTGGTAACCATCTCCCAACTTCCTCCCAATATCTGGCCTCAAAAAAGGCCCAATATTGGCCAAAATCTCCAAAATATGTTGAATAATATCCATAAAATCACTAACATAAGGTTTAAACCCACTTTATAACAAAACATAGGGCGCAGCCCCCTATTGCATTGACCCCTAGTCCTATGTGCGCGCTCCACGTGATCTCAGGCTAGGCACTAACGTTTAAGCCCTGATTCTTTAGAGTTTCATTGGTCGTATGGGCCATATGGCTACATACCATAATTCCACACGCCAATCACAAGTGTAGCTTCAATTATTAAGCCCTCGGTGGGTCGAGGTTGGCCCCTGTCGACCGGGGCTAACCCCCGATTCTCTGCAACTGTCAACTTATATTAAAAATGCGTCGAGTATTCAACAAGAAACACATGCAGGCCAGATGGTTAGCACCCAATTGCTAAATCATTGGTGCCCGAGGAGGTCGAAGGTTCTAACTTCCTAGACTAACAATTCTTTTTACCCAACCATCATTGCGCATTTGTAGGGTGCCATGTGGCACCACCTGATTGGGCCATGTGGCAATCTAGGATTGGACCACATCGTCAAACCGTACGCCCAATCATCCTGCCACCTGTCCGACATGTCAGTAGTCCGTATGCCCAGTCACCCTGCCACATGTTAGTTTGTACACCCAGTCACCTACCCAGATGTCCTACATATGCCACATGTCCATCTGTTGTAGGGCCACATCACTGTATGTACTTCCATGTGTCATCCAAACGGTGACATGTGTCATCCAAACGGTGACATGTGTCAAATACGTATAGTGCCAACTCAGCCCAAAAATGATGAAAATGGGTGACACGTGTCACCTCCTGGTGACACGATGCTAGCATGATGATATCATGATGTCATCCTGATGCATGATGATGTCACCTGTCATACATGCTGACGTCAGCGTTGACTTTGACCTGGTTGACTTTTTCATGTTTGGCAAAAGGAACAGAATGCGATATTAGGAGAATACGACATCTGTTTGAGCCCATTCAAGTTGTGTTAGGTTCGTATCGATGAGGCCTACGCACACATCTGATTTGAAGCCATTCTGAGAAATTTTATTTTTAGGCCTTTCTGAGCCCCATCAAGCTCCTGGATCCAAATCTGGAACACACCTCCCCACTAAGGACCTTTTGGTCCCACAAAAGGTTAGAAAATGGATCTTACTAATTACATACTCATAAGGACAAAAACAAAACATGATGTTGTACAAAAATGATGTTATAACAGGTCATCATTTCAATATGTGTGATTACATTAATGGAAGCAAAATACAATGAAGTTGTGACATCCACTTCTGGTAAAACCAAGTGGCTTGTTTCCTTCCTTCATGGTGTTCCTCTTGCTTTGCTGGTAATATTTCTTCCTTTATGAGTACATGCGCAATCCTTTTGTGCTTCTTTGGATGAAGCTCTGGATTAAGCTTCCAACAATTAGCCTTTTCATGTCCACCCTTGTTGCAAAAAGTGCACTGAGGTTTTGCAATCCAGACTTGTTTACCCTTCTCTTTATTCCGTTTTGGAGTCAAGTCTTTGTGTCTTGTTTCCTTCCTGGATGACATAGACTTCATTTACATAGTTTGTCTCTTCCAACACTTGGCAACACAATGCTTGGGTGAATGACAAAACGTACATGGATACATATTCCACAAGTTTCAGATTACATAATTATGTTTTTTATAATCAAAAAGAGAATTGGTAAAAACATGGCCATTATACCTTCCTTGTTGATCTTCACTTTTTTGTGGAGGTGACTTGCATTCACTACCATAATCAAGGAGTGATGCGCCATTACCTTTCGTGAAGTGTTCCTGCAATGTCTTAAGCTGGCCATTTGAAGCATTACTTGCTTCTGAAGTTTTGGAACCCATATTGAAGGATGCTCCAATATCCACTTTGCCATATCCCAATCCTAAATATTGASGCCTTTCCACTACCTCAATGGGATTAACGATACCTTGGCCCTCAATTCCAAGGCCCTTTCCTTCGTAACCCATCTTGGTTAGCAATCTCAAACCTATACCTCTTGTATGTTTTTCAAAAGCACCAAAACCATCTTGATGCGAACAAGGAGAATTTGTTGAATGGCCTTCATTGCATACCTCAGAGTTGTTTTCTGAAATAGATGTAGAAGGCACTTCCTTCAATCCTTATTTTCCTTTGTTGTTCTTTGAAGATTTCACTTGAACCAAGCTCTTTCATTCCAAGTAGTCTTCATACAACACTTTCACCATCTCGGCCATGGAAAACACCGAATTTCTGAATTCCTTCTCATCTTGAGAAAGTCCTCCTGTAGATGCCATTTTCTCCCTTGAGATGAGCTCTTCCCTGGTTAACATGCAAACTCAAATTCCAAACGTCAACTGGCTCTGATACCTACTTGATCTGAAAAGATCTTTTACATGACAATGGTTGAGTTATTATGCATGTGTTAATTAACCAATTAGGAAGATTATTGAAAGAGGAATAAGTATAGAAGATTCATAACAACCATAAGCACATATGCATATCTTAAATAATCAATCAACAACAACAAACCATAACACCAATGTGATAACGGAGTTCGACAATCTCGCCTACATCTTTGGGCCTTGTCTCAGTGGGCATTATTATTTCTGTTCAAAGATTTAAAAGTACATCATGATAGTTCCAAAAGGTTACAAAAATGATCTGGTTGTGTTCTACTAGACCTCGTGAACCCATCAAAACTGACGACACCCAAATTGGATGAACATAGCTCCCATAAATGGCCTGCAAAGGTGCGCTCCTCAATAGCTTCCCTGCATGACAATGGCTTTGGCTCAATAATCCGGTAGCATAAACATGTTATGAACCTCTTCCCATGGCCTCAAGAAGGCTTGGTTATATAGATCTGAAGTTGTTAACCATCTCCCAACTTCCTCCCAAAATCTGGCCTAAAAAAGGGCCCAATATCCCCCAATATTGGCTAAAATATCCAAACTCTACTGAATAATATCCATAAATCACTAATATAAGTTTTAAAACAACTTTATAAAAAAATATAGGGTACATCCCCCTATTGTGCTAACCCTTGGTCCTATGGGCGCGCTCCACGTGATCTCGGGCTAGGCACTAATAGTGAAGCCCCAGGTCTTTAGCATTGCACTGGTCGTATGGGCCATATGGCCACATACCATAACTCCACGCATCAATCACAGGTGTAGCTCTGAGTATTAAGCCCCTGCCAATCGGGGCTAACCCCGCATTCTCCACAACTGTCAACTTATATTAAAAATGCACCGATTATTCAACAAGAAACACTCGCAGCCCGGATGGTTAGCGCCCAGTTGCTAAATCATTGGTGCCCGAGGAAGTCGGAGGTTCGAACCTCCTAGACTAACAATTTTTTTTACCCAACTGTCATTGGGCATCCGCAGGGTTCCATGTGGCACCACCTGATTGGGCCACGTGGTGATCCAAGATTGGAGCACATCGTTAAACTGTACGCCCAGTCATCCTGCCACATGTCCAACATGTCAGCAGTCTGTACATCCATCACCCTGCCATGTGTCAGTCTGTACACCCAGTCACCTGCCCAACGGTCGTTTGTATGCCACATGTCCATCTGTCGTAGGGCCATGTCACTATACGGACTACCACATGTCATCCATACAGTGCCAACTCAACTCGAAAATGATGAAAATGGGTGACACGTGTCACCTCCTTATGATTCCATGTCAACATGATGACATCATGCTAGCATCATATGTTTTACATCCTGATGTCGACGTTGACTTTAACCTGGTTGACTTTTTACATGTTTGGCGAAACGAACAGAACACGATATCAGGAGTATACGATGTTCATTTCATCCCACTCAAGTTGTGTTGGGTTTGTATCGACGAGGACTACGCACACATCTGATTTGAAGCCATTCTAAGAACTTTGATTTTTAGGCCTTTCTAAGCCCCATCAAGCTCCTGGATCCAAATCTGGATCAATTGATGACCTTCTTGACCAAATCAAGGGGGAAAAGTTCTTTAGCAAGATTTGCCTAAAGGTTGGCTACCACCAGGTTCCCATCGAACCAACGGATGTCTGGAAGACAACTTTCAAGTCTAAGGAAGGTCTCTACAAATGGCTAGTCATGCCCTTTGGCTTAACAAATGCACCAGCCACTTTCATGAGGTTGATGGATGATGTATTGAGACCCTTCACTAACTCCTTTGTGGTAGTATATTTGGATGACATCCTCGTCTTTAACAGAATGTGGGAGCAACACATGTGACATATTCATCAGGTTTTGAGCACTCTGCGGTAGCAAAAGCTTTATTCCAACTTGAAAAAATGATCTTTTGGCATGAACAGGGTCTAATAACTGGGCTACGTTGTTGATGAGCATGGGGTACATGTTGATTCAACTAATATCCAAGTCATCCATGACTAGCCAGCCCTGACCACACTGACTAAGCTTCAGATCTTCTTAGGACTCGCCAATGTTTACCGACTGTTTGTGTGGGGATTCTCACATATTGAATGGGCCCTCAACTAGGTGACCAAGGGAGGTGGTAGGGCCAAGTTCGTGTGGGGAAAGCAACAGAAATGAGCATTCAAAGATATGAAACATCATTTGTGCTCAACTCGAGTACCCTCCTTGCTTGATATGCAACAACCATTAGAGATTAAGACTGATGCATCTGACTATGTTGTCGAAACAGATCTCACTCAACATGGGCATCCAATGGCATACCATAGTGAGACACTCTTTGATATTGTCCATAAATACCCCACCTATGAAAATAAAATGTATTCCATTGTACAAGCCCGTCGTCAATGGAAACATTACATTCTGTGGACAGAGACAATCATATACATTGATCAAAAGCCTCTGCAGTTCATATAGACATAGGGAAAATTGTAGAATGACCGCCATCAGAATTGGTCCACCTACCTGCAGCAGTTCCATCTCAACATCACGTATAAGAATGGTATCTCCAATCATGTCACTAACTTCCTCAGTTGGCCTCCTGTGGCTGCACTTACCATTGTGCTCCATTCTTGTGGACATGAAACATCGGAGTGGCCCCAACTTTACTAGCAAGATCCAGACTTCGCCACCACATATCATCTCCTGGATACATGCACCACTGTCATTGATTTTCACATTCAGGATGGAATCTTCTGCCACCTGGGCCATATTTGTGTTCCTACAAGCGAGCATGCAAAGATGATTTGGGAAGTCCACTACAGTCGGGTGGCAGGAAATTTTTGCGTACATAAAACTATGGTCGTCCTTCAGAAACTTTTTTAATGGCCAAAAATTCGACTAGACGTCAGCAAGTATATCAGATCTTGCACTTCATGTTCCATTTCTAGCCGACCATTGAGAAGAAAGGATTATACACCCCTCTGACTATTCCTGAGAAGTCGTGGGAGTCCATCTCCATGGATTACATGTCTGTTTTTCCGTCCACCAAGCACGAAAATCACTGTGTGTTTTTGGTCGTTGATCAGATTTCGAAGATGGCCATACTCATAGCCTGAAAGAAGACTGTCACATAGGTCGATACTGCCAAGATCTTCTTCGAACGAGTTTGGGTTCACTTTGGGATAACACAGACCGTCATCTCCGACCGAGACAACAGGTTCCTCAACACCCTTTGGTCAAGTCTCTAGTCTTTGTTGGACACCAAGCTCACAAAATTCACTTCTTTCCACCCCCAAACCGATGGCCAAACTGAGGTCGTCAATCAGATGATTATGCACATCCTGTGCATGTACAATTATAAGAATCCCTGTACATGGGACGAGAGTCTCGCATATGTCCAACACAGTTACAACAGGGCTCTCCATAGTTCCATCGGTCATAGCCCATTTCAGGTGGGTCTAGGATTCCAACCCTTGTGACCCATTGATGTTTCACTTCTTCTTTCCACCGCCTAGACAAAATCTTCCCCTGATCAGTCTGTGGTCGAAAAATCCACCAGATTCATTGAGTGGATTCAACACATCCACCAACAAGTCGAGGATATTTTGAATAAATCTAATGCTAAGTACAAGCAGCAACATGATAAACATAGGGTACCACACTAGTTTTAGGTTGGCGACAAA
This sequence comes from Picea sitchensis, assembly GCA_010110895.2. Classification (NCBI taxonomy): domain Eukaryota; kingdom Viridiplantae; phylum Streptophyta; class Pinopsida; order Pinales; family Pinaceae; genus Picea; species Picea sitchensis. Next base: position 1,878 of record SNQJ01S0255853.1, on the reverse strand, counting down.
GTCTGGTTACATTTGCAGAAGGAGCGTCTCATCGGGCCCCATCAGAAGCTTCGGCCACTTATTTATGGGCCTTACACTATCACCAAGGCTGTGGGTAGCAATTCTTTTGAGATCAACACTCCATCCTTCCTTGGTCTGCATCCAGTATTCAATGTGGACCTCCTTCGGCCATATTTTCCACCATTATTGGACACCTCTGAGATCGTCGAACATTTGACACCAACAGAGCTCAACCCTGACTGCATGGAACAAGCATCCACCGATCAGATAGTGGACACACAGGAGAAGAGCACTCACCAACAACAAATCCAACTTTATCGGGTTATCAAGGCAGGGCAACTCCTACACCAAGACAAGTGGCTCACCTGGGGCCAAATCTAGCAGAAGTTTCCTCACTTGATGGGGGAACTCAAAGCAATGGAGATCATTGCTTCCTAAGGGGGCAGGATTGATCTAGGTGGATTTTGGTGGCCACCCACCTGTTAGTCTCTAATTTGGTCTTGGTTTAGTGAGAAACCCTTATTCTAAACCTTTCTTACCTACACTTCAATTTATGTTTCCAATTGATTTTGATCTTTTTTTTTAGTGTCTTATGGTTTGCATTTCAGTTTTTGAATAGTTTTTTCAGGTTTGAAATTGAAACACATGGTTTTAAATGAGGTGTCACCTTATATGCATGTTTGAACTTCATAAAGTCAAATTTTGCTAAGTCATTAATAGCGCTACGGGAATAAGTCTATTCCTGTAGCGCCAAAATTATCATGCCTTGATACGTGCCTGTCATCCAGATTTCATTATGATGACACGAATCATGGTTTGAGAGTTCTCATGTGTACACAATAACTTGGAATCATTTACCGATTCAAACCGTTTCATAATCCGATTGCTTTGTACCCATGAAGGTCTCATTTTAAAATCGCCCAATTCTCAATCATCATTATATTATACATGTCTGATTTTGCTGAATATAGGCGCAGGTATTTTCTCAGAGGAAAGTTATACACTAACAGATTGCAAGTGGCAAATTCGAAACCCGAGGGTGCTAGTTACAGAATCCTTGGAGCTGGTTCATGCAATCTTCAAACAAGAAACGCACAAGTCAAGCCAAAGAATAGCACCACACCATGCCACAACAAGGAGGAGTTATCCTGGCTGAAGACAATTTGTCTTATCAACAGAGATCACTGCCATTTGTTCTCGAAGAATTAGTTTTTGTAAACAGAAGTCATTGCCATCTGCTCTGATAATTGGCATTCATCATGAAGGTGAAAGATTGATTCTGGTTGAAACATGTCCACAATACCATCAACAACAATGTGCAATCCCAATAGAGTCATCATGAGAGATCAAACACACAGAACGCCCAATTTCATGGAGAATACAGAGTGAACATTCGGGCATTGTGGTTATTGACAACATGGGAACACAGTACAAAGGGTTTCCATTACCCAGTGCTCAAGCTCAAAATCCAAATCATAGTCGGTTCCAGGTTCTGCAAATGTTAAAATGGGTCTGACATCATGGAAAACCCCACGGTAATTCCCACTGCATAGCACATTGTATAAGATGGCCAATAGATGAACAAGCAAAATTGCCAAGCAAAATCGCGAGTAGACTTTTGCATCTCCTGTATCATCTACTCAACAATCGAAGTGCAACGAATCTTGTCATATGATTGTTTCATACTTGAAGCTACAACCTACAAATCGTAAGAGGGGGAAAGAATCATGGTTTTTCATAAGGATTCGATGAAGCAAAGCATCCAGAATCCACCAGCGATAACATTTGTTGGGAAAATATGAAGTTTTCTTACCTGCCTCCAGATGATTCCATGATATCTTCATGTCAAGGGGTTGTCAGGGTTTTACAAATTTTGAA
>SNQJ01S0255852.1:0-12541 GCA_010110895.2 Picea sitchensis | reverse complement strand
TGGGTATTATCTTGACAAATGCAACACATTGTTTTCTTGGTATTCCTTAGATTGTGGGGACCATCTCAAGAGAGACCATCAATGGCCATAGGGATAGAGACCATCTTATTTAGGGATAGAGACCATCTTATTTATGAGTATTCAAGATGTGTATGATGACATTTGATTCAATGTTGTATAGAAGTACTAAGTGAACTATGACATTTGCATGATATTTTTAAAATTTGGGTCATTTTGTAGTACTGCACACATAATAATCTATCAAGAAATTATTTCTTTTCTTAAAACCTCTTGCTCCTTCCCATAGTTAGTTTTCATCGAAATTGAATTTCTTGCATTTTATTTTCCTCTTGCATGGTTTAAAGAGTCGAGTCAAAACACCATCAGTTTCAAGACCACTCCTTTGAGTAACAACAACCTAAAATCAAGCGCTAATTAAAATTTATCTAGCAACTTTTCTAGGGCTCTTCAAACCCATATTAGCTTAGGTGTAGAGCTTTGGAATATGATTGTGAGAATAACTTTCCAAAGATGTTAAACAAACATAAAGCCTTGAGTTAGGGAGTGAAATCCAGTTGTTATATCATTGACTTTGGGAAGCCCTTCTAACACAAGGGTCAATCACGAGGTTGCATTGGGGCCCTCAGAGTAATCAAACCTACTTTGTTGGTCTTGGTGTCGACTGTCGATTGTCCCCCCTCTGCTTTTGTATAGTAGGTGGTACCATAGAGGCCATAATTATTTAGACTTCCTACACAAGGTGACAACACAGGGAAGGTGATGTTGTACCTGGGATCGACGTTAGCTAGACTCACTCGGGCTCCTTGGAGGGTTTCCCATTGCTTGGTGAGGTAACTTGCACCAGAGCGTTAGTTCATTAAGTAGGTTGTCAACATAAATTTCCCACCCGCCGAAACTCAACCCCTCCATGCATCGATTCTGTGATGTTGGATTCCATCACCAACTAACGCTTCTTTGTGAGAAGGTTTGTTTGCATGCTTGAATCCTAGATTAATTAACGTGTGTTGTTTTTTCTCCTTAGTTGGCCTTAGGATTGAATTTGTGTCTAATGGCATCAGTTTCAGGTTAATTCCTCATTTGATCAATACAAAGTATGGATACAATTAAAATAAAAGGTAATAAAGAGGTAAAAAATAGCTCATACCTAACTTACGTCTTATAATTCTCCAACATTGTTCTTTACACTTAGTGAAACAAACACCAAATGGAATCGTTTACACAAGGTCAATGGAGAATGTTATTGGAAAACTCAAAATATTATCATAAACCCACATCTCACATATTTGTACATGCACCATAGATTCATAATATTTCGTGAAGAGGTCTAGGAGTGATCCAAATGTTGCATTGCTTCTTACTAAGCAAAGCAGTAGTTATCGAAATTGATGAAAAAAACAACTTCCGAGGGGTTGGAACAAGGAGTGAGGGGTTCTCTAGCTAAAATCCTATGCCAGGAATCCAACAGAGATGAGGGTTCCTCAATCCGAGTCTCGGTTTTCGTTTTATGCCAAGTTGCAAGTCGCATCCTAAACCATTTCGGGGACTCTTGGCCAATTCCCGCTAAAAGACTAACGAAGCAACATTTTTGAGTTCCGTGAGATGATGCAAGCTTGTTTAGGCAAGGACTAGGTGACCAAATTATCCATCCTCTCCCGAGACATGGTTTCGTAAATTGGCCCCTAAATCCAAATGTTGCATTCCTTCTTACTGAGCAAAGCACTAGTTATCAAAATCGATGAAAAAAACTACTTCCGAGGGGTTGGAACTGGGAGTGAGGGGTTCTCTAGATGAAATCCTATGCCAGGAATCCATCAGAGTCGATGGTTCCTCAATCCGAGTCTCAGTTTTTGTTTTATGCCCAGTTGCAAGTCGCATCCCAAACCATTTTGGGGACTCTTGGCCAATTCCTCCTCCGGGCATAAAAGCCTAACGAAGCAACATTTTTGAGCTCCATGAGATTTTGAAAAATTGTTTAGGCATGGACTAGGTGACCACATTGTCCATCCACTCCTGAGGCATGGTTTCATAAATTGGACCCCTAAATCCAAATGTTGCATTACTTCTTACTAAGCAAAGCACTAGTTATTGAAATCGATGAAAAAAATAACTTCCGAGGGGTTGGAACCGAGAGTGAGGGTTTATATAGATAAAATACTATGCCAGGAATCCAATAGAGACGACGGTTCCTCAATCCGAGTCTCGGTTTCCATTTTATGCCAAGTTGCAAGTCGCATCCCAAACCATTTCGGGGACTCTTGGCCAATTCCCGCTCAGGGTATAAAAGACTAACGAAGCAACATTTTTGAGTTCCGTGAGATGATACAAGATTGTTTAGGCATGGACTAGGTGACGAAATTATCCATCCTCTCCTGAGGCATGGTTTCATAAATTGGCCCCTAAATCCAAATGTTGCATTGCTTCTTACTGAGCAAAGAACTAGTTATTGAAATCGATGAAAAACACTACTTTCGAGGGGTTGGAACTAGGAGTGAGGGGTTCTCTAGATGAAATCCTATGCCAATAATCCATCGGAGTCGACGGTTCCTCAATCAAAGTCTCGGTTTTTGTTTTATGCCCAGTTGCAAGTCACATCCCAAACCATTTCAGGGACTCTTGGCCAATTCCTCCTTCGGGCATAAAAGCCTAACGGATCAGCATTTTTGAGCTCCATGAGATTTTGCAAGCTTGTTTAGGCATGGACTAGGTGACCACATTGTCCATCCACTCCTGAGGCATGGTTTCGTAAATTGGACCCCTAAATCCAAATGTTCCATTTCTTCTTACTGAGAAAAGCACTAGTTATCGAAATCAATGAAAAAACAACTTCTGAGGGGTTGGAACCAGGAGTGAGGGGTGATCTAGCTAAAATCCTATGCCAGGAATTCAACAAAGATGATGGTTCCTCAATCTGAGTCTCGATTTTCGTTTCATGCCCAGTTGCAAGTCACATCCCAAACCATTTTGGGGACTCTTGGCCAATTCCCGCTCAGGGCATAAAAGACTAACAGAGCAACATTTTTGAGTTCCGTGAGATGCTGCAAGATTTTTTAGGCATGGAATAAGTGACTATATTTTCCATCCGATCCGGAGGCACAGTTTCATAAATTGGACCCCTTAATCCAAATGTTGGTTTGCTTCAAACTGAACAAAACACTAGTTCTCGAAATCAATGAGTAAAGAAACTTTCGAGACATGGCACTCAGGAGAGAGGGGTGCTCTAGCTGAAATCCTATCCCAGGAATCCATTGGAGTTGACAGTTCCTCAATCTGAGTTTCGGTTTTTGTTTTATTCTTAGTTGCAAGTCACATCCCAAACCATTTCGAGGACTCTTGGCAATTCCTCCTCTGGGCATAAAAGCCTAATGGAGAAACATTTTTGAGCTCCATGAGATTTTGCATGCTTACTTAGGCATGGACTAGGTGACCACATTTTCCATCCGCTCTCGAGTCATGGTTTTGTAAATTGGACCCCTAAATCCAAATGTTGCATTGCTTCTTACTGAGCAAATCACTACTTATCGAAATCGATGAAAAAAACAACTTTCGAGTGGTTGGAATTAGGAGCGAGAGGTGCTCTGGATAAAATCCTATGCCAGGAATCCAACAGAGATGACAATTCCTCAATCTGAGTCTCGATTTTCGTTTTATGCCCATTTTCAAGTCGCATCCCAAACCATTCCGGGGACTCTTGGCCAATTCCCACTCAGGGCATACAAGACTAATAGAGAAACATTTTTGAGTTTTGTGAGATGCTGCAAGCTTGTTTAGGCATGGAATAGGTGACCAAAGTATCCATCCTCTCTTGAGGCATGGTTTTGTAAATTGGCCCCTAAATCCAAATGTTGCATTGCTTCTTACTGAGCAAAGCACTAGTTATCGAAATCGATGAAAAAAACTACTTTCGAGGGGTTGGAATCGAGAGTGAGGGGTGCTCTAGCTGAAATCCTATGCTAGGAATCCATCAGAGTCAACGGTTCCTCAATACGAGTCTCGGTTTTCGTTTTATGTCCAGTTGTAAGTCACATCCCAAACCATTTCAAGGACTCTTGGAAATTCATCCTCGGGGCATAAAAGCCTAACGGAGCAACATTTTTGAGCTCCATGAGTTTCTGCAAGCTTGTTTAGGCATGGACTAAGTGACCACATTGTCCATCCTCTCCCAAGGCATGGTTTCGAAATTGGGCCCCTAAATCCAAATGTTGCATTGCTTCTTACTGAGCAAAGCACTAGTTATTGAAATCAATGAAAAAAACAACTTCTGAGGGGTTGGAACCTGGAGTGAGGGGTTCTCTAGCTGAAATCCTATGCCAGGAATCCATCGGAGTCGATGGTTCCTCAATCCGAGTCTTGTTTTTCGTTTTATTCCTAGTTGCAAGTTGCAGTCCAAACCATTTTGGGGACTCTTGGAAATTCATCCTCAAGGTATAAAATCCTAACAAAGCAACATTTTTGAGCTCCATGAGATTCTGCAAGCTTGTTTAGGCATGGACTAGGTGACCACATTGTCCATCCACTCCCAGGGCATGGTTTTGTAAATTGGATCTTTAAATCCAAATGTTGCATTGCTTCTTACTGAGCAAAGCACTAGTTATCAAAATCGATGAAAAAAACAACTTCCAAGGGCTTGGAACCCGGAGTGAGGGGTGATCTAGCTAAAATCCTATGGCAGGAATCCAACAGAGATGATGGTTCCTCAATCCGAGTCTCATTTTTCATTTTATGTCCAGTTGCAAGTCGCATCCCAAACCATTTCGGAGACTCTTGGCCAATTCCTGCTTAGGGCATAAAAGACTAACGGAGAAACATTTTTGAGTTCCATGAGATGCTAAAATATTGTTTAGGCATGGACTAGGTGACTATATTTTCCATTTTCTCCCGAGGCATGGTTTCATAAATTGGACCCCTTAATCCAAATGTTGGTTTGCTTCAAACTGAGCAAAACACTAGTTCTCAAAATCCACGAGTAAAGCAACTTCTGAGGCATGGCACCCAAGAGAGAGGGGTGCTCTATCTAAAATATTATCCCAGGAATCCATCAGATTTAACGGTTCCTCAATCCGAGTCTTGGTTTTCGTTTTATGCCCAGTTGCAAGTTTCATCCCAAACCATTTCGAGGACTCTTGGCAATTCCTCCTTTGGGCATAAAATCCTAACGGAGCAACATTTTTGATCTCCATGAGATTTTGCATGCTTGTTTAGGCATGGACTAGGTGACCACATTGTCCATCCACTCCTGAGGCATGGTTTCGTAAATTGGACCCCTAAATCCAAATGTTGCATTGCTTCTTATTGAGCAAAGCACTAGTTATCGAAATTGATGAAAAAGCCAACTTCCGAGGGGTTGGAACCGAAAGCGAGGGGTTCTCTAGCTAAAATCCTATGTCAGGAATCCAACAAGGACGACGGTTCCAAAATCCAAGTCTCGATTTTTCATTTTATGCCCAGTTGCAAGTCGCATCCCAAACCATTTCGGGGAGTCGTGGCCTATTCCTGCTTAGGGCATAGAATACTAACATAGCAACATTTTTGAGTTCTGTGAGATGATGCAAGCTTGTTTAGGCATGGCATAGGTGACCAAATTATCCATCCACTCCCAAGGCATGGTTTTGTAAATTGGCCCCTAAATCCAAATGTTTCATTGCTTCTTACTGAGCAAAGCACTAGTTATCGAAATCGATGAAAAAAACTACTTTCGAGGGGTTGGAACCGAGAGTGACGCATGTTCTAGCTGAAATCATGTGCCAGGAATCCATCGGAGTCGACATTTCCTAAATCTGAGTCTCAGTTTTCGTTTTATGCCCAGTTGCAAATCACATCCCAAACCATTTCGGGGACTCTCGACAATTCATCCTCGGGGCATAAAAGCCTAACAGAGCAACATTTTTTATCTCCATGAGATTTTTCAAGCTTTTTTAGGCATGGACTAGGTGACCACATTGTCCATCCTCTCCCGAGGCATGGTTTCGTAAATTGGACCCCTTAATCCAAATGTTGCATTGGTTCTTACTAAGTAAAGCACTAGTTATCGAAATTGATGAAAAAACAACTTCCAAGGGGTTGAAAGTGGGAGTCAATGGTGCTCTAGCTAAAATACTATGCCAGGAATCCAACATATATGATGGTTCCTCAATCCGAGCCTTGTTTTTTTTTTATGCCCAGTTACAAATCGCATCCTAAACCATTTTTGGGACTCTTGGCCAATTCTCGTTCAGGGAATAAAAGGCTAACATAGCAACATTTTTGAGTTCCGTGAGATGACGAAAGATTGTTTAGGCGTGGACTACGTGACTATATCTTCCATCTACTCCCGAGGCACGGTTTCATAAATTGGACCCCTTAATCTAAATGTTGGTTTGCTTCAAACTGAGCAAAACATTAGTTCTGGAAATCCATGAGTAAAGAAGCTTCTGAGGCATGGCACCCAGGAGAGAAGGGTGCTCTAGCTGAAATCCTATCCCAAGAATCCATCGGGGTGGACGGTTCCTCAATCTGAGTCTCAATGTTTTGTTTTATGCCCAATTGCAAGTCACATCCCAAACCATTTCGGGGACTCTTGGAAATTCCTCCTCTGGGCATAAAAGCCTAACAGAGCAACATTTTTGAGCTTCATGAGATTTTGCATGCTTGTTTAGGCATGGACTAGGTGACCACATTGCCCATCTGCTCCTGAAGCATGGTTTCATAAATTGGACCTCTAAATTCAAATGTTACATTGCTTCTTACTGAGAAAAGCACTAGTTATCAAAATCGATGAAAAACCAACTTCCGAGGGGTTGGAACCAAGAGCGAGGGATGATCTAGCTAAAATCCTATGCCAGGAATCCAACAGAGATAACGGTTCCTCAATTCGAGTCTCGGTTTTTGTTTTATGCCTAATTGCAAGTCGCATCCCAAACCATTTCGGGGAGTCGTGGCCAATTCCCGCTCAGGGCATAAAAGACTAACGTAGCAACATTTTTGAGTTCAGTGAGATGCTGCAAGCTTGTTTAGGCATGGACCAGGTGACCAAATTATTCATCCAGTCCCGAGGCATGGTTTCGTAAATTGGCCCCTAAATCCAAATGTTGCATTGCTTCTTACTGAGCAAAGCACTAGTTATCGAAATCAATGAAAACAACTACTTCCGAGGGGTTGGAACCGGGAGTGAGCAGTGCTCTAGCTGAAATCCTATGCTAGGAATCTATCGGAGTCGATAGTTCCTCAATCCGAGTCTCGGTTTTCATTTTATGCCTAGTTGCAAGTCACATCCCAAACCATTTCAGGGACTCTTGGAAATTTATCCTGGGGGCATAAAAGCCTAACGAAGCAACATTTTTGAGCTCCATGAGATTATTCAAGCTTGATTAGGCATGGACTAGGTGACCACATTGTCCATCCACTCCTGAGGCATGGTTTCGTAAATTGGACCCCTAAATCCAAATGTTGCATTAATATCATGTCCTTAGTGTTATCACATTAATATGTCCTTAATATGTCCAAAATCAAGAGGGATATCACATTAAATTAGGTGGTGGACCACTAATATTGGTAATTTCACCCTCGTCTAATTGTGCATCCAAAACTAAAGATATAAATTTTTTATTTAGAACTTTGAATATAGAAAAAAAAGTTCATAAATTGGAATTAGGATGATGATGGATTGCTCACTAACAACACGTGCACATGCAACTGAAGGTCCAACCAAACAGGTACCTGTAAGATATTTCTTTGTCGAGTGAGGAAAGCTTAGGACAAATAGAGGGAAATGTGACTGCATCTAGTAGATATGATAAGCAAACAAGGACCAGAGGTGAAAAAGTTAGAAGAAAATTTTGTAGATGCATGAAATTTTTTCTTGCCGAAGGAGGATCATTATATTATAATGATGAGAGCATAAGAGACATAGAGGTGCCACTCAGGTATAAGCATTTAGTGAATCAATGGGTACCTAAGGAGCTACCTCCTATAGATGCTGACTTCGTTGTCAACAATAGGACATATCACATTGAACCATCCTCCTTGCATGGATTGGGGCTATTTTCCATCGATGGAATAATTGTAAAATACAATACAGTAACTGAATTGATGGACTATGTCGGACTGTGTTACAATTATAACGATTGGATGTGGCTGGTCCGATACATGCGAAGTACGCGAAGATATGCACTCACCGCAAATTATATACAACTGATAAACATGGTTAAAAATAAGGGAGTGACTATCTATATTGATGGAAGGCCTAAAGCTTCTGGCAGTATTGCAGGGTTTATAAACAACACACAACCTGGGACAACAAACAAAGAACCAAATTGCACATATGAGGGACGTGAAGAGAATCAGGTAGTCCTGTGCACAATAAAAAAGATAGCTCTCGGGGAAGAGTTATTAGTGGATTACCATTTGAATCGAATATAAACATTGACTAATAGTGTGCAGGAACTTATGCAACACCTCTTTAAGAAACCTCTACTTATTGCATTATATTTTTTTGATTATCTTTAACATTGTTGTAAATATTATCTTTAACATTGTTTTTTTGTTATCGTTAACAATTTTTTAAATATTTGGGGGTTCTAATTATATTATAATGTGGCAGGATGATCGTGGAAAAGGGCCAATAGCAGAACATGTAAATGATTATCAATTTCCACTTTCATTTTATGTTATTTTTATTATTTGTTTATATAATTTTATTGAAATAACATTGTTTTTGTTGAAATTATATGTAGTTCGCAGACCATGTTGATCATGATTCCGCCGATGAGGAGGGGTTTTATTCATCTGCTGATCCGATGGTCTTAATAAAAAAAAAGATCATTAAAACCAACAAGGAACTTGCTAGCTTATTAGATCGTCTAGATCAAACTCCCGACATCAAAGCAAAGATCAAGCTCCTTATGTCACAACTTAACACATATAAGGTAATAACCATAATTTAAAGTGTTTTTTTTTTAATGTACTCATATGTTCAATTATGATACTTTGTTCTTTAACTTTTACATTTTCACACAATTTTTTTTTCTTTTTTATAAAGACATTTTTGGAGCCTGTTCAACCTGGTGTTGGTAGTAGTGGCCCTAGAGAGATGCTATAGAGTCCTGATGCGGGCGGTCATACAACTGCTAGAGTACTATTTAATTCTCCATCTTCCACACCTAATTTAGATAGGAGCCATGACATGCACCGCCAGACATCCACACATCGGTCAAAGTCTAGAGATGGTGGCAGAGATGAGGCTCATGGTGATGTGGCTGACATGGTTGAATTTCCTGGAGCTAGATGTGTGACAAGCATGGGGACCCTTCTGTGCACATTTTTGGTCGACGATAATTGACTTCCATTAAAACAATCAAGACTCCCAGGTAGTTTTAATTCATATTTTAATCGTTTAATGTTGTCCTTCTCATACATAAATCATATAGATTATTAATTTTAAATTAATGATCATATCTTTTTGTGTGTATGAAACGACCATTTTTATAGGTACCTAGAGAGAAAGGCCTTGTTGATTTTTGGGGCAACCTTACGCATGAGGTGGAATCGCCAGAATTCCAAATTGAAAAAGGAACTTATGGATTGTCTTGAACACCTCTTTGGAGTAGACACGTTCAATAAAAACACGGTCACCTCTACAGCGAGTGAATATTTAAAATATATGCATGATGTTCATAGACGAATCTTGGCAGGAAATCCTAGGTATGAGCATCCTCCCTCAATTCCAGAGAGGGAGTGGAAGGCGATCATTGATGATGCAAAAGAGAAGATTTTGAAAAAATCAGGAGAACAAATGACTGGTACACCAAGGTAAATTACAATATTTTGATTTCAATACCAGCTTTATTTTTCTTTAGATCTAAATAAAAGTGTGGTTATATATAACATACTTGAAAATTTTGATGATAGGTTGCCTGACACTTCAAAGGAAACCAAAGAAAGGATTGCCAAACATGGCCAACATAAGCTAGGCCAGGGTGGCTACTCGAGATTACAGTCACGAATCACAAGCACCCAAACATCTTAAGAATATTGTTTGTATCGCCTTACAACTTTCAGGTAATTGTAGCCAAAAACATTAAAAAAACATACTCTTATGCAATGTAGGGCGACGACTTCGGAACTGAAACCACAGAGGAAGACCTCCAACTTGGTTACAAGTATAGTTATAAAGCCGGGGTTGATCATAGGAAAAGCATGGGGAAAACCCCAAGATCCAGTTTGCAAGATAAGGTAAATAAAACTTAGTCAACATTAACCTTTCATTACTTATAAAATACATAAATGTTTGATATCATCCATAATTTAATGTCTTACTTTATTTTAATCAGGGGAGAAGCACTATCAACGAAACCATTAGTACTGGACAACAGAGCTTTGATAGTGCAATGTAGCCAGAAGATCATGGTGCTCCCCAACATCCCCATCCTAGTGAGGTGCAACCCCAAGATGTTCCTGTGACTAAGGTCCATGACAATAAAATGTCTATATATTAATCATATACTTAATAATTTTGTACTTATAAATTTTGATGTTTCAATGGGAGATAATGTTATAGTTGATCCTTCTTGACATGAAGATCAAGTGAACAGACCGACAACCATTCCAATGGTGCCGACTAGAGGACTAGGTAAATAATACATTGCAGAGTTTTTTTTTTAATATTAATGAACTGCTTCAATGATATTTAAAAATTGGCCATATAAATTTAATATTTTTGATTTTTGTAGGTGATAGCCCCTCACAGTAGCATCGACGCCATGGGTATGAGACTAGACGTACTCGACGTGAAAAGACTGAAACAACATCAACTGTTGAAGAGAACCCAGTAAACGAAGACATGGAGATGGATGAATTACTTAAGACTTGAAAAGCACAAAAAAAGACTAAAATAAATTTACGATGTCATGTAATAATTTTATAAGACAGTTAGATGCACATTATATAATTGAACATGTAATGATGCATATAATGCATTGAAATTATGGGTAATTTTTCATATGATAATATACACAAGGCTATTTCTATGGCTTGTATATATCTGTGAATGTAATTTTGTAATACACTTAATGATAATTTCAGCTTCTCTTATAAGACTTGGAATATATTGTTTCAATACTCTTTGATTCAAGATGTGAGAATGCAAGAAAGACTTGGTGCCTTGTGCTTGGGCTATGGAGTCTAGGCAACAAATAGAAATATAAAATGCAATATGCAGCTTCCAAAATCTTGTGACATGATATATGCAACTTTAAAAGTCTTGTGACATGTGACATGTGGCAAGCATCTTTTCCAAGCAATGTGCAAACTTTAAACTTGGTGCTACATGCAAAAATAATTTTTTGGGAAGATGCAATAATAAGTTTTAAGGATTAAACATGAGGGGTTGGAAATGGCCATGTCAAACATTTTATAATATTTTTTCAAAGCAGTACCCTTCTTTTCATTGTGTCTCACATGAAAAAGAAACAAAATCACATTGCCATTGTCAATTTATATGTGGAGGGTTATTCAAGGTTTCAAGAATTTCTTCACATTTTCCTACTTTAATCCTCTCATGGTCATGTTAATCCATATAGAGGTCCATGATATAAACGCTCATTGTTATAATGTTGACATAAATTCCAATCTTCACTTTGTCGATTAGAGGGCACAATTTTTGCAACAATTTAATGTTTTTAGTTCCATGAAATTTATTTTGTTTTTTCAACAACATTAAGGATTAAACATGAGGGGTTGGAAATGGTGATGTCAAATATTTACTCTTCCACACATGTGCATCATCTCAATATTCATGTCTACAATATGTCGAGGGTTATTCAAGGTTTCAAGACTTTCTTCATATTTTCCTACTTTAATATTCTCATGGTCATGTTAATCCATATAGAGGTTCATGATATAAAAACTCATTGTTCTAATGTTGACATAAATTCAAATATTCACTTTGTCGATTAGAGGGCACAATAATGGCAACAATGAGATAGCTTTGACCAAATGTCAACTAATTTGTCCCTTTATGTTACACATTATTTTCATCATCCCTATGACTATTAATGATGTAAACCTATCTGTTGCCTTGAAAGGGGTCAGTGGCCTGAGTTCCTGAAGAAGGAAGGGTGAAGAACTTTTCCTGAGAAAAGAAGTTGCATTTTCCTTTGTAAAAACCCTATTAAAGAGGATTTTCGTAGGCTGCACTATGGCCAGGGTGCGAGAATGCCCGATTCTCGTAGGCTACACCATAACTGGGTTGCGAGGGGTTTGTAGGTTGCTCTATATACAGGGTGTGAGAATGCTCATACGTGGGAAAAACGAGCATCTTCTCGATGCTTCTAGAAGGAGAAGCTTCCATGTTGAGGTGGCATCCGAATGGTTTGGATATTACTCGCTTTCATGATTTAGTGGGATCATCCTAACCTCCTCACCTTATCCTCTTCAACTTATAAAAGGAGAGGAACTCTCATGGGGAAGGTTGGCTTGTAGCTTTTGGGATTAGATTGGATTGGATTGAGATTTAGAGATTGTTAGCTTGGCTAGATGAGCCACTTTG
>SNQJ01S0255851.1:0-12541 GCA_010110895.2 Picea sitchensis | reverse complement strand
AATACTTCTTGGAACAAAGACTATCTTCAGAAGAACAACAAAAATGGGTAACCAAGATATTGGGTTATGATTTTGAAATTGTCTATAAAAAGGGGAAGAAAAATGTTGTGGCAGATGAACTCTCAAGAAAGGATGAATATGTTGAGGCCTTTCTTTGTGCTATCTCGATCATCCAACCCAATTAGATAATAGAAGCAAGGGATGAATGGAAGAATGACAAAAAAGTGTGGACTCTCATTCAAAGGTTGCAGCAGGATTCCAATGCATCAGATACATTTACATGGAAAAATGATTCACTATGGTACAAAGATCGCTTATATTTATGTAATAAATCCCAACTCAAACAAAAGGTACTATTTGAATTGCACACCTCTCCAGTAGGAGGGCACTCCGGATTTTTTTAAACATACCATAGAGTCAAGAAGGATTTTTTTTGGGATGGCCTTAAACCTGATGTTCAAAGGTTTGTGGCAGAATGTTTGGTTTGCCAACAAAATAAGGTGGAAACAATTAAGACCCCAGGTCTTTTACAAGCATTATCCATCCCAAGTCAGTGCTGGGAGGAGGTTTCCATGGATTTCATCACAGGGTTATCGAAGTCTGAAGGAAAGAGTGTCATCATGGTGTTTGTTGATAGACTGACCAAGTATGCAAACTTTTTTGTACTTTCTCATCCCTTCAAAGCTAGTACAGTTGCCACCACATTCATGGAGACAGTTCAAAAGCTACATGGAAACCCAAAGATTATTGTAAGTGATAGAAATCCGATCTTCGCTGAACATTTTTGGACATAATTATTTTCTTGTTTGGGTACTCAATTATCTCATAGCTCATCCTATCATCCTCAATCTAATGGACAAACCGAGATAGTGAACAAATGTTTGGAAGGATACCTTCATTTCCTTGTATCTGATAAACAACCACAATGGTTCAAATGGTTACCCTTGGCAGGATGGTGGTATAACACTTCCTTTCATACTACAAAAAAATGACACCATTTATGGCACTTTATGGATACCACCCTCCTTCCATCACTTTATCTCTAAAAAAAAAATATAAAGTTCAAGCAGTGGAAGATCACATCGAGAATCAACAACAAGTTCTCCAAATCTTAAAGGACAATCTGACCATGGCACATAAGTGCATGAAACAACAAGCAGATCAACATCGTAGTGAAAGAAGTTTTGAAGTAGGGGATTAGGTGTTTTTAAGAATACAACCATACAAATAGATGTCCCTCAAGCAAGTCAAGAAGGATAATAAATTATCACCAAAGTACTATGGCCCTTATAAGGTGTTGCAAAATATTGGTACTATGGCATACAAATTGGAGTTGCCTGCATCTTCACGAGTACACCCAGTTTTCCATTTTTCATGCTTAAAGAAGGTTAATTGAGTTGCCCCAGATCTTCAATGAAAGGCCACCCAGTTTTCCATGTTTCATGCTTCAAAAGAAGGCTATGTTTAAAAGATCCCGGTTCAAAATATATTACCAAAACTTGTGATGAGGAAGGAAAAATCATATTGGATCCTGAAGCCATCATTGACACAAGAATTCGCCAGCTGAGGAATAGATCCATTTCAGAGTATCTCATTAAATGCAGGAAACTACCGGCTAAAGATTCCACTTGGGAAGATGTCTTTTATACAGAAACATCAAGAGTTACTCAAGCATTGTAGACAACACTTGTCTCAAGTGGAGGGGCATGTTAAGCCCTAATATTGGCTCATTACCCCTTAATTGGGGCATATTATATTAGTAATTTTATTTTATTTATGTCGGCTTTATTCCATTAGTTGTAATTATACTTCCTAGTCTCCTATATATACCAAGGAGACATTTTCATTTGGAATCATATTGTACTTGAACATTTAAGTGGGGTAAAAGGAGGTTGCCCCCTCGAAGAGGCTTATTATCTAAAATTATCTCTTTTTCAAAATGTTGAGTACTTTTTCTGAGGTTTTTCTATGCTATATTGATATTTGGTTCTTAACAGTTGTGCACTAGGATCATAGTAATTAACCTACAAAAAATTATTTCTAGGATCTTGCATCCATTTGTTAGTCCAAAAATTCTTTCTATACATAGCTATAACATATTTTTCACTATTCTTATTATATCTACTTATATCACATCTTCTTTCTTCTATCAGTGCCTTAGTTTTCAAGCTAGGACAAATCTTATCAAACATGCCTAGATCCATACTTTAGAAAAAATAAAAAAATTCACTAATCTTATCTTCAGCAAAGCACAAAGCTTCAAGATCTAAAAAATTTCATTATTCTTAACTTTATTAGAGCACAAGGCGTTCAAATCTTACCTATTTTCTTCAGATCAAATTTCTTTTTCTTTAGCACGGAGCTTCACAAACTAAGTAGAATACTGTGCATCAGAGCGATAGATCTACGCACAGAGATTTCACAATTCCAGGTCGGATCTTTGTACAAAGCTTCTTCTTTCTTGGTTCCCAGCAATAACAGTTTCAGGTCAGATCTTTGCACAAAGCCTCTTCTCAGTTCCCAGAAATCACAAATTCAGGTCTTGGCAACAGAACCATTTGCTGGCACAAGGGAAGACCCAGGGTTCAATGCTACAACAATCCACCAAGAAAATCCTAACTACCGACCCTTTCGGCAACACCTACGAAGCAGATGAAGTCTCACCTGAGGTAGAGGTGGGGGTGGTTGTAGGACCCATATCTATGAAACCTTAGCTGGGACAGAGATCTATGATTCTAATACTTAACAGAGCACTTAGCAGTAAACATTCATCAACATTCAGTTCTTAGTAACAACGCAGACAAATGCTAATTACAGAGCATCGCAATATTCAACCAGATCCACATCAAATAACACTTAGCACAAAAGGAACATATTAGATCTAGAAGATTTAGGCACTAAGCATACTCACATAGGTCAGATATAACATTCATTCTCTTTTATAATCATGAAGCAACATCAGTTCTATCTAACATTCATCTATATCATAACAAGTTACACATAAAAACACCAACAGATCGCACAAATCAGAGAAACACAACATATACATGGTTCACCCCCCCTAGGGCTACGTCCACCAACTCTTCTTCTCTTATATTATCTTTTTTTAATCAGTTACATGCACAGAGCCTCAAAAACCCTACTCTGGATAGGACAGGAGATCTACGCGCACCTCGCCAGATCCTCCTTCCCTGAACTAGGTTACAACACTAAGCCTTCTACAATCACTTACACTCAGCTCTGCAAGCATCACACAATATGCACATAGAACTTACAATCCTTCGATCACATAGATTGATCACTAATACTTAGCACATTGGCATAACATCACATAGATGCCCCTCCTTACATTTCCTAGACATCTATTTATACTTTACAAAATAGGCCTAAACATGGGTAAACCCATGGGCCGACATCCCATACCCATTACATGATCCCAAAACCCCAAAAAGGGGTTGAGATCCCACGATCTCTACTTCTTCTTGTGATCCTCCTTCAACAAGTTGTCGAAGTCCCAAAATAGGTCAAACTTGACCAAGGATCTCCCAAAACTTGGTCAAGGGCCAACACTCCCATGTAAACCGGTTGGAAGTTGAGCAAATATGATGATTCAAAGTCTACATATCAGAGGCAATACAAGTCAATGATTGGAAGCCTACTATATGTGACAACATCTAGACCAAATGTAATCCAAGAAGTTGGACAACTAGCATGATTTCAAGAAGCACCAAAGGAATCACATGTATTAGCATTGAAGAGGATTTTCAGATATCTCAAAGGAACATAAGAATTTGGATTATGGTATCCAAAAGAAAATGATCTATCACTTATTGCCTACATAGATGCAGATTGGGCAGGTTGTATTGATGATTGATGAAGCACTAGTGGAGCAACGTTCTACATGGGTGAGTGTTTAGTATCATGGATAAGAAATAAACAATCAGAAGTATCTTTATCTACAACCGAGGCAGAGTATATTGCAACAACATCATGTTGTACACAATTTATTTGGATGAAACAAACTCTGACAGATATAAAGGTTGAGTATGATGATCCCATTCCAATCTATTGTGATAATACAAGTGCCATAAGTATCTCAAAGAACCCAATGATTCACTCAAAGATGAATCACATTCCAATCAAGTATCACTTTCTATGGGAGCAGGTTGCAGAAAAGAACATCAAAGATGAGTATGTGGGAACAAAATAACAAGTGGCATAAATATTTACAAAACCACTTCCACATGAATCCTTTGAGTATCTTCGCCAGAGACTTGGAGTTATTTCTACTCCAAAATGAATTATTTTGAATGCTTATCTTATATGTCTTAGATGTACACAAGGAAGAACCATAAAGAGGAAAATTCAGTCAGGGGGATCAGCCCTATATGGAAATATACATTTGAAATTTATGACAAAGGGGGAGAGATTCATTAGATGTAGAGGATAGAGGCATGTTTCCAGGGGGAGCATGAGTGATATGACTTCAATATTGCATGAAATATTTTCAGTTTTGCATCAGAGTGTTGCCATCAATGCCAAAGGGGGAGAATGTTTATTAAGGTTGGTTTTCATTGATGTCAACCCTTGAAGAAAGCCCGGTAACACAAAGGATGAAATCCAAAGTGGTACCCTTATGGTGAAATCCCTCATGGAAAGACGCTTTGCGGATTGAGTTATCATATAAGTATGGTTAGAGAACCCATTCATACTTATGGAATAATGAGATGAAGGTCAGTGAATTTTTCCATGAAGCTATCTTATATGGATATTTCTTGTCATTCCATTTCCGGTGGTATGTGGAACGTCACATAAATCCTCACTGTTAGAGAGTTATGGCTATAAGAAGTTGCAGAACCCAAGTTTGGGTAATGGACCCAAGGTTGTTTGATGGATAATGGTATGAGTTTTGATATATTTGTAGGTAATACTATTTTATATGGATAGTACATGTAATTCTATTTCTGGTGGTATGTGGAACATCACATAAGTCCTCACGGTTTGAGAGTTATGGCCTTACGAAATTGGAGGACCCTCATATGTCATCTAGAAGCCCCAAAAGGTCAAAGTAGTCAAAGTGGTTTAAGAGATTTTAGAAGGTAATTTGTTCACATAGGGGCATACCCAGGGTTCAACGCTTCAACAGTGCACCAAAAAAACCCTAACTACTGACACTTTCGACAACAACTGCAAAGTAGATGAAGTCACGCCCGAGGTAGAGGCAGGGAGGGTTGCACGACTCAGATGTTTGCTACCTAGATGGGACACAAATTTGTGATTACAATACCTTAACAAAGAACTTAGTAGTTAACATTCATTAGCATTTAACCCTTATTTACATCACATATTCAAACCCTAATTACAGAACAACGCAATATTCAACAAAATCTAACACTTCCAAGCACTTAGCACATAGAAACAAATCAAATCTAGAATTCATTCACATTACTAAGAACTAAGATATCATATCATATGCATCTAACATATATGATTTCACTAAGCATACATCACATCAATAACATAACAACTATAATGCACAAATAAACCACAACACAGGATATACGTGGTTCACCCCTAGCGCGGGGCTACGTGCACCAACTCTTCTTTTTTATTATCTTCTGTCAATATTCTTACATGCACAGAGAGAACAAACCCCACTCTGCATAGGACATGATATCTCCATGCACCTCGCCAGATCCTCCTTCCCCGAGTTAGGTCACATCACAAAGCCTTCTTACACAGTCTGCACACCAGCTTCTTACAATCACTTGCACTTATCTCTACAAGTCCTAACACATAGAATGCACAAAGTCTCTAGCTCCAAACTAAGCCACAAAAATTCACTACTACTTCATTTTGCACAATGGCCCCTTCTTACATCACCTAGATATCTATTTATACATTACAAAATGGGCCTAAACATGGGTAAACCCCTGGGATGACATCCCATACCCATTACATAAAACCTAAACCCAAAAAGCCTGCAAAAAGGGGGTGAGATCCCACAATCTCCACTTCGCTTGGCACTCTATCTTCGACGAGCCTATCGAAGTCCCAAAATCGGTCAAACATGACCCAAGTTCTCCAAAACTTGTTCAAGGGACAACAGGCCCCCAACACTCACTTGTGACTCATCCCGAGTCACTCTGATCTGGGTAACTCTGCGTCGAAGGCATCGATCTTGGCTCGAGCTGCTTTGACCTGCTTCTTAGCCAGAGCCTCTTGCTTGGTGAAATCCTGAATGACCTTCTCGGCGACAGGTCCTTCCAATCGTTGTTCAACTGAGGTGACTAATTGTTCTAGTTGTGCATCTTGTCCTTCAATTTCCTCAAAAAATGTGCAAGCTTCATCCTACACTGGCTGGAGTCTTTGGGTTACTTCCATGACCTTGTTCTAAATGCCATGGGCCTATTTTTGAGCCATGCATTGTTCCTGGGCTATTTTCATCCTCTCAACCATTGATAGTAGCTTCAACTGCGCTTGCACTATTGTTTCTTGTTGTTTTTCCTCCTGGAGCTGTGACTCCAGTGTCCTGAGATCAAGGTCATCTGCAAGGTGCTCGTAGGTCTACGCACTTTGACTATTAAGATATTTGCATTCCAAGGCTAATACCTTGATTCTCTCAACTTCTCTCCTTGGATTTTCTTCTCTTAGATCTCGCACTTCCTACAGAGAGCTTGGAAATATCTATAATTCCAATTCTGTTATTCTTTGTTGTAGTTTCTGAATGGGTTCGGCAAGCCTTCCCACTTGATTCTCCACTTAGTCTTCTTCCATATTCTCTAAGCCTGTCATAGAACAAAGCGCTCTAGTGACTTCTTCTTTAACTGCAATCTGCTCTGCAAGCAACTTTTCTTTCTCCCTCTAGATCTGCGCTCTATCCTCTACAAACTTCGCCTAGAGGTCATATTTTTCTTGCTGCACAACCCGACGTTGTTCTATGTATTCCCTTTTTATTGCTTTAGGGCCTCTGTGGCATGTTCCTTTTCCTCTTGGACATAATAAAGGTGAGCCTCCATCACATATACTATCCTACATAGCTGGGCAGGCTCATCGCCTACTTCTATGTTCCCTGCTGACAATGGCGCAGTAGGCATTGCACGACTTGAATGGAGATCCTGTTGTATTCCTTTAAGCTTTGATTCAATGCGATCATACACAGATTCTTGTTTCTCTTCATTGAGATGTAAAATATATTCTGATGTATTTGATACAACGACGATGATGAGGTTGATGTCATCTACCGTGAGCACAATCTGTAGCTTGGTTTTACTAGCTTTTGACTTCTTCCACGATGTAGGTTTCGTTGGGGAAAAATTTATTTTCTTAGATGTCTCTGCCTCTTCAAGGGGGTTCCTAGGTTGTGATACTTCACCCTGCTTCTGCTTCTCTTCTTCCCCTTCTTTCTCTTCTTTTTCCACTTTGTCGTCTTCTCCTCAGCTAGGTGAATCTGATGCAGTCTCTTCTGATGCAATTTTTATTTCCTGTACATCTTCCTTCTTTTTCTTCCTACTACTACTGGGTCCATCATACTCTTCGCGAGTGACCACAGTACTTCCAATGAGGCTGGGTTCAGATAGTTCTACTTGGTTGACTAGTATAAGGAGCATTATAGGACATTCCTTGGTTAATTCTTCCAGTTCCTCCTCTATGAGCTTGTAGTAGGATTGAATCTCTTCTTTATGTTCGTATCCACACGCAATGATATAAATAAAATTTCTATCTACACGGAACTTCATAATTCGTCTGAAACTCTCCAGGGTGTTTGGCGTCATACGAGGGAAAGACTCAATATCCCTCTTCAACTGAAGGTAATAGGTGTGGAACACCACGCTTGACTGCCATTTTTTATTCATGTCGCTCGAATACCAGAGCGTAGTGAACTTTGCAAATAAGGGTTCAGATGGCTCAATTTCAGGGAAGGTCACACCTTCTGGCATCTCCCAAGCAATAAAGGTGATGAGGATCAACAAAAAACTAAAATGGAACTCATAGCCCTGATCTTGAGCTTTGCGACAATCTTTCTCTAACTAGTTTACGAGGTAGCTCACCCAGTTAATTTGTATCCCTTCAATGCATTTTCCCACAAGGTCAACAATGAACCCCGTGACCTGCATGGGTCTATTCTTCCTTACTAGATTACCAACGATCAACTGGCAAGCTAGGCGCACTACACCATTTTTGATGGAGGCTACCTTGTATCCTCGCTTCCCCTTCTCCACATCTCCATAGGTATCTTTGATTCTCTATGCCAAGGCACGATCTGCAACCTTCCCTAGATAAAAGTCTTGTGGGTTTGGTCCTTGTATGTTTAATACGGTGATCCGATGGATCAACGCTAGATCGACTGTGATACGCTTTTCCAACCATAGGTAACCTCCATGGAAGCATGACAACAGGAGTTTAACGCACGCGTTAACCTCCTGGTGCCTTCCAAAGTGGGCTATCTTCATTACGTTCAAGATGGTGGACCTCATGATGTCCATGGTCCACGCCTGGGGGATGATATTCAACTTCTTCCCCTTTGTCTTGGTCAAATACTTCTATGCTACGAGCATTCCATAGTTCTTGCGGTCTCCCGAGTTATATTCATTGGTCTTCAATGTTGGAATCCTCTCCAACTACGGTCTAATTGTGCATATCCCCTTCAGAAGGTATGCAATGATCACTGTGTAGTCGAAGTCCCTCCTGACGCTGTCATGACTCACTGTGCCATCCAGAGGTGAGATGTAGTCAGGCACAATAGATGGGATGAGATTTTCATTATCTAAGTCATCAAGATTCTTTGTTCATTTCTCTATCACATCTCGAGATGGTCCAGATCCATGAGCAGTCGACAAGGATGCTTGCACTCCTTCCGTCGATGAGGCTTGGATGCATGTGGACATCACCTTCTCAACCATGAGGTCTATTAGGATCTCTTCAAAGAATTTTTCTACTGCTAATTCTGTTCGACATGCACACTCGAGATCTGATATCTCAGGTTGGTGAACAAACACTCATTGTAACATCACAGGTGGTGAGGTATCAATAATCACGACGCGGTAATAATCAGCTCAAATAATCAAAATTGGCTAAAATGTTCTTGGTGAAATGCTCTATGGGATAAATAGACAACGTCGTAACGGGCTCCTCCAATGGGAAGGAATGCCTCAATCAATGTAATTACATCCATTATGGCACGGTCCCAACAATCTAATGGAAATATTTCGGGCCATAACTGCGGTTCGAGCCATTCTGGAGCATCGAGCTAACAATTGGGATGCATCCAACGGTCATATTTCTTCGTCATGGAGAAGTGCCAATATTCATTGTTCTGATATCCTGAAAAATTTCCATTTCTGCAAACCTTCCTTCTGTGAAGTCCTCCCTGGAACTTCCTGTAACTTTTCTAACTTTTCTTTCTTCTTGCTGAGATTTCTGGCTTTATTTCCTAAAATCTGAGTCATTGGTTTCCTCTTTTCAATATCTTTCTTATCTCCTCTTGGCATGGTAACTTCACACTGTTGTGGGTCATTCACGGGTTCTCAGAGTAACACTTCTTCTCTTTCTAGGGTAGGTGATCTACTCTCTTGTATAGACAGGTGTTTCAAGTCTTCATGTGTTCTTTCAACTTGAACGTCCAGATATATGGTCCTCAGTAGCTTCGACTGGTCCTCTTCTTCTTCCAGTAAGTGCACTATTCTCCTAGCCATGAAATCTCTTAGTTCTTTCTTTTTCTGTTCTAGATCATCCTCTTCTTGTTTCCTTCATATCTGATCTTTTTCAATCTAGGTTTTTCCTAGAAAAATAACAAATGGGGCGATGTTCTCAACAAACTTAGCAATCTCAAATTATTCTTCTGTCGAAGTTCCATGAGCACTCATAGATGTCTGGGTAAGTATTCCACATAGGGTTATCATATTTCCTCTAAATAATCCTATTCCTCCTAATGAAGGAACCATAGTAAGTTTTCCCAAAATTTCCCAAGTTCTTTTTGTCATGATATTCACCTGTGTTTCCTCATCCAGAACAAAGTCTATGTTGAAGTCTCCTATTCTTGTTTCTATGCACTCCTTCTCTTTTAAGATCTCTAATAAGTTGATATCTCTTTGATTGTTTAGGATTTCTTTCAACTGTAATAATGCAGTCTCTGATTCTTTTTGGGGTTTTATCATATCCTTAGTTTCTTGTCCTGTCTCATTGTTTTCTTGTCTCATATTCATCTTTTCAACTTTGGTAATCATTCTAGGGAAGTCCAAAACTTCATGTCCAGTAGCCTTACAACAAAGGAAAATAGGACCTCTACCAGGGTATTCCTTAGCAAGATGTCACGGTATTATGTAACTATAACAAAGAGTCAGTCCTCTATTTCTCTTGAACGATTCCCAACCTTTCCTATACTGCGCATTGGGATCACAGTGGTGGATCTGAAAAAAATTATTTCTAGGATCCTGCATCCACTTGTTAGTCCAAAAATTATTTCTATGCATAGGAATAACATATCTTTGATTATTTCTATCAAATGTATTCATATCAAATATTCTTTCTTCTAGTTGTACCCTAATTTTCATACTAGGAACAAATCTATTAAACATACCTAGATCCATTCTTTCAAAATAAAAATCTTCACTTATATTACCTTTATCAGAGCCCAAAGATTCAATATCTTACATCTTTTCTTTAGATTGGACTTCTCTTCTTAGCATAGAGCTTCGCAAGTCAAGTAGAATCTTCTGCACTAGGGAAACAAATCTACGCACAAAGATTTATCTTTTCTTCAGTTCCTAGCAATCACAGTTTCAGGTCCCGGCAACAGAACTATTTATTGGCACAGGAGCAGACCCAGGGTTCAATGCTTCAATAACGCACCAAAAAAACCCTAACTACTGTCCCTTTCGGCAACACCTCTGAAGAATATGAATTATCACCTGAGGTAGAGGCAGGGAGGGTTGCAGGACTCATATGTCTGCAACCTAGCTGGGACACAGATATGTGATTACAATACCTTAATAGAGCACTTAGTAGGTAACATTCATCACTTAACCCTTATTTAGATAACAAATTCAAACCCTAATTACAAAACAACACAGTATTCAACAAAATCTAACACTTCCAAGAACTTAGCACATAGAAACAAATCAGATCTAGCATTCATTCACATTACTAAGCACTAAGCTATTATATCAGATGCATCTAACATATATCATTGCAATAAGCATACATCACATCGATAACATAACAACTATAATGCACAAAGAAACCACAACACAGGATATACATGGTTCACCCCCAGCACGGAGCTACATCAACCAACTCTTCTTCTTCTTTATTATCTTTTGTCAATCTTCTTACATGCACATAGCACAAAAACCCCACTCCGCATAGGATAGGAGATTTGCATGCACCTCGCCAAATCCTCCTTCCTCGAGTTAGGTCACATCACAAAGACTTCTTACACAGTCTTCCCACTAGCTTCTTACAATCACTTGCACTTATCTCTGCAATTCATAACACATAGCATGCACAAAGCCTTTAGCTCCACACTAAGCCACAAACATTCACTCCTACTTCACTTAGCACACTGGCCCCTTCTTACATCACCTAGATATATATTTATACATTACAAAATGGGCCTAAAAATGGGTAAACCCATGGACCAACATCCCATACACGTTACATAAACCCTGAACCCAAAAATCCTACAAAATGGGGGTGAGATCCCGTGATCTCTACTTCGCTTGGTGCTTTGTCTTTGACCAGCCTATCGAAGTCCCAAAATCGGTCAAACATGACCCAAGTTCTCCAAAACTTGGTCAAGGGCCAACATAAATAATAAAGTGAAGTGATGAGTGTACTATAATTCAAAGTGAATACAAAATAAATTTTTTAAACCATAAAATTAATGGAGAAATTAGAAGTGGGTTAACCCTCAAATAAGGAAAGTGAGCAAAGTGACCTAGAAGATGTTTTTAAGGAAGCTACTTGGAGAGTATAAATAAGCGGAAAGTCTCTCTCATTTTAGATCAAACTTGATCATATTGAATATCTATAGGTGTCGAAGGTAACCAAAGGATATCTAAGGTGAATTTCATAAGGAAGGTGAAGAAAAGAAGGCTGGAATTCAAGGGAGGATAAATTCTTTTGATGATGCTTTCTAAGGTGTTTCGGAAAAAATGTCATAACTTCTTCATAACAAATCCAAATTCAGTAGTACCAAATTTTTCAGTTATATTATAGTGTATAGTATGTTGTGCAAAATTTTCATATCGATTCAACAAATATTCCGTGCGGGGCACGCTCTACAAGGTCACTCTCTAGAATAAGCCAGAATTCAACAAGGTTTGTCATTTTTTCTATAACTCCTTTTTTGAGAGGTTTCAAGTAGTGACACTTGGAGGAATTGCATAAAACACACTAAAGAACATTTTGTATCAGTTTCAGATATTTATTAATTACAAGTACATAGTTATGATTATTTCAAGTTAGGGTTGTTGACTAATCCCAAACTAGTCATGTGAGACTAAAGAAAAATTTGATGAAAATGCTAGTCTCTTGTTGT
>SNQJ01S0255850.1:0-12541 GCA_010110895.2 Picea sitchensis | reverse complement strand
TCCTGAGGAAACCCATAAAGGGAAAAACCTCTTCTTCTTGATATGATAAGTAGTCTTTATTTTCTGTACATTATCATTCTTATGAGCACCAACTCCTTTTGAGGCTACCACCTCTGTTTTACAAGCAACAACTTGCTGAGAGAACCAACTCTATGATTTCTCTAGCACCCACTAGAAGGAAGCACCAACTCCCTGAGTGTTCCAGCACCAACTGGATGGAAGCACCAACTTCCAGTTACACATGCACTAACCTGTATAACAGAGAAAAATAGTTCTCCCTTGCACCACCCTACCACCCTGGTTTTTCTGGCTGCAACCAGATGGAAGCTACAACTCCATGTGTTCAAGCACCCACTTGAATCTCCGAGGACAACAATCCTCCCTAGCACCTCCCTACCACCCTGAAATATAAATCTTTGCTTTCTTAAATTTATCACAGTGATACAACATTTATCAATGGCTTACCAATCTCATCACTGCTTTGCTACATTTCCCTGCTCTGCCTGCATCAATGTCTTTCTGCTTGCATGGCTTGCGCTTTCTATTCTTCTTCATTTTATGCTCTATGTGCCATGTCAATTATATGCGCTATGCCTTTGCATTCTCTTCATTGCGTCACTGTTCAACCCTTCAGGTTGTTCACCGAGTCTCGTCTTGTCCGTAGCTTCACTGACCATAGAATCAACTGCCTCTTCTCAGTTCTACATCTCTTTCACATGCCTAGTCCTCTGCATGATCATCATGGAAACTCTTCATCTTCTCTGGTGGTTATGCTGAATGCGTTCATCATCAATGGTCATTTTCCTGAGATTCTTTGGCTTCTCTGGCAGTCACAACTCTTCGTCTTCTCAGTTAGTTACAATCAGTCGATTTTGGCTTCTTTGGCTTCTAAGCCCCTTCCTTCACGTGACCACCGGCGGTGACCAAACGCCTATTCAAAAGGTGCTTCCCGATATCGGTCTAGTGAGAACTAGCTCTATTTATCGATATGACCTTGGGCTATGAACTTCACGTGACCACGCGATTGCAGGTGTGTCCATAGGCGGTTTGAGGGAAACTCACTTTTCATCCCGCAATTCACTATGAGCCTCCACACGTCCTTTCTCCAAAACCGTGGTTTCGATTGCGGCCCGCTCATGAAAATTTAAGACCTGAGCATGTTCTGGCCCTGCAATGCGATGGGACCGTCGATCTCATGATCTTGACGGTGCTCCTGAACGGACGGTTCAGATTTGATCTTTACACTCATCTTTTCATTGTTCAATCTGACGACTAGGACTTAATCAAGCATTGAGATGGACGACTGTCGGAACTTCTCCCTTCAGAACTTCAGGATTTCAACTTTTCAAACTTACACTATCCTTCCACTGTACTTTGATCAACGATTGAGAATACAGCCGAAGTGATCTTTCAGATCGGATGACTCATGTCCTTGATGAGGTGGTCTATTGACGTGGGCGAGACGTGTAGCGGTGTAGTGGAGTGTGAAGGAAGAGCGTGGTAGTGGAGTGTGACGTCGGAACGTGGAGGTGGTATGTATGAATGGTTTGGTGGTTTACTCGGAGGGGGTATGAGGCGGTAAGGGGGGTCTGATTTAACATAAAGGTGACACGTATGAGGGTCCCACATGGAAAATACCACTAGCTTGTGTTATCACATATATTGGTAAAGGGGGTGTTTTCCTAAGAAGTGACCCCGTTTGGCGAAAAAATGGCAAGAAGTGGGTCAAAAACCCACTTATCCTAAGTTTGAGGTGCAAGAGCGCATTGTGCTAAGAAACAAGCAGATATGCGCGGACAAAATTTGCGCACTCAGATCTACGACGCAGGTTCAATTCTGGACCCCCCCGCCTTTCTTCCTTTAATAGGGGGGGGGGTTCGATATGGTGGTTTTAGATTGCNACCACCTACCCCCCCCCTCCAATATACCACTTACCTCCTCTGCTTACCGCTCCCGCCTCCTGCCGACATCTGTCTCCCACTCTATCTCTCACCTCTGCGCATCACATCCTCCGCTCCCACTCCCCATATTGTTACGCTACACCTGTCCTCCACTCACCACTGAGCCATAGCCCCTTATCACTCCCACCTATCATCTCTTTCCAAGTGCCCTACCGCTCACATCCTCCCTGGCAGATGGTCCCATCTCGTCTGCTGTCACAGCCTCACATCTGCCCTCACATCTGCCCCCACATCATCTCCCCACGCCACTCCACCTCTGACCTATCCTAGCGCAGGGCACACACCTTCTGTCACCTGCACTTTCCATGTCACCCTCCATCTGTCTCGCCCGACCACATGGGTGCCCCTCATCTCATCTTCACGATGTTGGCACCATCATCCCCGCCAAGAGTCTCATTCACGTCCGTCGACTGGGTCCCCTCGTAGCAGTCCAATGAAGCAACAAAAACCAAGGCAAGGCCTCCACATTGTTCAGGAGAAGAGTTGACTTGGGCATTTCCAATCCTGAGGTAGAAGTTAATGCAAATAAGGAAGGTGTGCGAGACATAGTCCCCTTCCTTAAATAGAAGGTCAGAAAGGGACAAAGCACAAAGGCAGATTGCCAGCCCACTCTGACAGAGATCGCGTCCGACAGAAGATTGCATGGGAATTCTGACCAACGTCTGCATGCGCAGCCTGACAGAGTATCTCGTCAACGTAAAGCCTTAAATGTATGACATGATTGCATTTCAGGCAGACCGAGCTAGTTCTAAGTATATGTAGGCATTTTTTCCATTTTGTTAGTATCAATGGTAGAGCTAACCTCCCAATTGTAAATTTTTAGCGAGGCCTCTGGTTCTCTGGTTATAGACTGGTATTTAAGACTTCTTGTTTAATGGCAGCCGACCCCTTCCTTACTCTTTTCTTCTGACTCTTAAAGCCCGGGCATGGATGATCCAGTCGGGTGTTGTAATGACTATATAATGTAGGTTTTATTATATTGTTTTTTGCAACATTTTAAATTTCTTGAAGTTTTCATATCTAAGAGGATCTCATATCTAAGAATTTTCCTCCAAAGGCTGGTGGAAGACCGGATGTCCAGAGAAGACTTTCATTCCTCTCTCCTTTTTACTCCACCTGCTCACCACTATGCAAACTTACTGGCCTAAGTTAGATCAAGACCTCACCTAGCTTTGTATTTCCAACCTGGTTTTCATAGTTAAAACGATATTGTTCTAAGTTTACTCCCATTCGGTCACCCTTTATAAAAAACCTATGACATATAAACTGATGGGTATCGAGCTTACTCCTGCTACAATCCAGGAGTGACTTTTGGTGCTAACATTTCTGGTGCCGTTTCCGGGGAAGAAGTTGAAGATTTTCCTTGGGATTGAACGACATTGAGCCTCTGATTCTGAAGGTGCATCAGGCATCAGATCTCTCCAAGATTTCTACTATGCACCTGGCGAATCGATTATGACGACTCCACTGGGGAACCTACTTTTTCAGTTATGGCTTCCAGAGGCAGTCATACACGGTCTACCCCTCAGTTTCCCTTGATAAGACCAGAAGAAGATCCAGAGAATATTATCATAAAGAGAAAGGCCCTTAGAGAAGGAGATTCTACTTTTGAAACAGGTATTTATGATAGTTCTCATTTCCCTTTGTTTGAGACTCCAATATCTGCTTCTCAATTTCCTATCAGACCTCTTGTTGAAGTTTCTCGTTTTTTAAATTTCGGGAGTGTTCCTGTTGAGTTTTCTCCTCATGTTCTTGGATTAGAGGGAGAGATCTTTGTCACTCCTATCTCCCCCGACGTTGCAACCTGGTTTAGACCCAGGAATTCAAAATATTTTCCCACCCCAGGCTTCACCATCCCCTCTCCTATTATTGTTGCTACTGTTGTGCCCACACCAATATCTGTTCCCTTAAGCCCTGTAGATTTTTCTTCAAATCCTCTGCTGATCCATTTTCCTCCTGCAAGCTCATTTCCACTCTCCCCAGGTCAAACCCCTTCTCCCCCTAGTTCTCCTCCACCTAATATCCCTATGGCAGGTGTTCATACCCCTGCAAATAGAATGGATGCCATAGTGGCTGCGAGGTATGCCCCTCTAGTCTTACCTCAACCCATGAATCCTCTCCCTGTTGGAGATTACTTGAAGTATATGCCTAAATTCACTGGAGAGGAGGACATAACTGTTGAAGACAACCTTTCCACCTTTTACAGTTATGCA
This sequence comes from Picea sitchensis, assembly GCA_010110895.2. NCBI lineage: Eukaryota > Viridiplantae > Streptophyta > Pinopsida > Pinales > Pinaceae > Picea > Picea sitchensis. The sequence goes on along the minus strand of SNQJ01S0255850.1, from coordinate 8,367 downwards.
GACAACCTGAACATTGAAAATGAAGATGTCTGGATGAGAGTCTTCGCCCAAAGTCTTGATGGTGAGGTGAGGAAATGGTTGAGGGGACTGACCCTTGGATCTATTTTTGGGATTCAAGCTCTAGATAATGCCTTCTTGAGACAGTGGGGAGATAAAAAATATTTCATGTATTATATGACAGAGTTTGGGTCCTTGAAGAGAAAGGAAGGAGTGTCTGTCTCTGACTTCTCCAAAAGGTTCAATAAGATGTACAATAAGATCCCTGCAGAAATAAAACGCTCAGAAGCCTCTGCCAAAATCACTTATGCTAGTTCCTTTGACCCCGATTTCTGCCTCCTGCTCAGAGAATGAAGAGTTACTTCCTTGGCTAACATGCAATATGCAGCCCTGGAAGTAGAATCCAATGTGTTGGTAGTTAATAGGCTCAGAAGAAAATCTGACAGAGACAAGGGAAGAGGGAGATATGTGGCCTCCACCTCTGGTTCTTCTTTAGTTCACCCTCAAGTATATGAATTGACTAAGATGGTAAAGTCTCTATCTGCAAAGATGGAGAAAATTAAAATGGAGGGGAAACAGACATACATAAATCCTCAAAACATTGACAACAGATGCAACTTTAGAAGGCCGAACAACAATGCTCCTCAAATCATACCAAGGGAGCAAAGAGATAGAGATAGAAGCGATAAGAAAATCAAGACTCCTCTCCAAAAAAACCTTGTTATTGATGAGGAGAGAGGAGAAGAAGAGCTCGACCCTGAAATTCACTATATTGGAGACACCTCCCCTTTTCCCCATTTGACTCAATCCGCCTATGAGGAGTCCCTCATGAACAGTCAAATAAATGAGCTGAGTAAGGGGACGAAAGTCAGTAGCATTCCCAATAAATATAACCTCCATTCAAAGAAGAAAGAAGGGAAGTTTGACATCCTTGATCAACCTCTCATAGCAGAGAAACCTGTTAAGAATGCAGTAGATATCACCAAGGAAAAGAAAACTCAGAATCCCTTGCAAATATTCAAAGACCATGTCCCAGAGGTGAGAGATTCTGAAGCCTCCTTCCTCCTTTAACTTTGAGCATGAAATTCAAAAAATCATAATTCTTGTGCCCATTTCAGAGCTAGTTAAACATGACGAATTCAAAAAATCCCTGTATAAACTATTGTAGTCTGAGCCATCTTTCCATTCCACAGACTCAGTAAATCTCCAAGACGAAAAATCAACAGTCATCTTGTAGTGTTCCCAAGGCCGAGCCCCGTTGCAAATCATGATATATGAAATGAATTGTAAATATGTTCTATAGGATGGTGAGCCAAGTTTTGTATAAGCCGATAGGCTTATGTGTTGGTTAGGCCAGGGAGCCTAAGTGTTGAAGTCCAGGAGCCTGCTGTTGTACTTGTATGTATGCAGAATAATTAATAAAATATAAACACCGCCAGGAGCAGACCAACCACGATGAATGAGTGAAGGGGGATTGAGTGTCCACAGAGTGGGCAAGGAATTAGGGGCTGGAAGGTGGAAAAGGGGCTAAGTGTTGAGCCTAGGGGGCTAAGACTAGGGGGCTTAAGCCTGGGAATAATATTTTAATATTATTTCCAAAAAAAATCCATGTGCATATTATGTTATCCTAAGTTCCTGGCAAAGGGAAAAGCGTGTAAAAGGGAGGCATGCGGATGGAACACATGCAGTTCCAAGGGTGACAAGTGTCCACCTTGACGCATGCAAATAAAACAGACGAGGTAAGCCTTGAGGGGGGCTCTCTCATCCATTCGACCCGACTGTCCTGAGCGTGATCCATGCGAGCTAGTCTGTAAGAGTTCCTAGTGTAATTATGATACGGGGAAAGAAAGCCTGTGTTTGTTCTGAAGAATCCGTGTACACCCCTGTTCGGAGCCATGGAGTCTGTGTCTGGTTCTAGGAAAACCCGTGTGCGCATTCCCTGAATGAGAAGCCTGTGTTGAATTCGAGTGGAAGAATCTTTGTTATTCGGGAAAGATGAGCTAGCCTGTGTGTGGAGTCCCTGTTCCAAAATCATGACCGTGAGATCATCCTGTGACTGCTGAACCGGTTTGGAGAAGCCTATGTCTGTTTTCCCCGTGGGTTTTTGTGGCCGTGTAGTACTAGACTGCGTGAGGCTTGCTGGCCTGTGAGCGACTCATCCAGGTGAGAGAGTGTGCAAAGGAAGGAGAGAACTCCTGGAAGGAACCCTGTAGCTGCCATAGAGCCCGGAGACTTCCGGTCCGATCTGTTCCTGTAAACCAAGGTAAGGGAGATTGGCAACCGAAGGAATGTCCAGGTGACAGAGAAGGTGCATTCTCCTGGGGTGGAACAGGCATGTGGGGAATGAGGGTATGTGGGCAGTGAGCGTGGGAGATTCCTGGGAGAGCATTCTGTCCTTGTGGTTGTGTGTGACTATTTTCCCTGTAACCTCAGCCGGAGCCTAGATTCCTTGCCTTGGGGTGGAGCTTAGTCCCAGCTCGGGGGTGACCCACTGATGAGCTGATGAGAAGTGTGGTCTAAGGCTGGGAGGTTCATGGAAGGCCTGCATTTGGTTGGTGGAATTCACCACTGTCACAANAACTATGTTTTATCACATTTTATCATGTCTCTTCTATATATGTTATCATGATTTCCGCTGTGTATACGAATTAATATGGAATGCTATGGATTGTTTAGTTATAGCAGTAAATAACATGTTTTACTCTGGAACTTAAATGGGTTTAATTGTTAGATGCATGTGGATTATATATTGGACTGTGTTTGTTATTAAAAAGTGTGTACAACTTGTTACGTAGTGCGTTACAAGCTCTGGGTAAGAAAAAAAGGTGACACTACAAATTGGTATCAGAGCGAAGGTTTCGACGCTGAGCCTAGATGGGCCAATGGAGTAGTCTTTAGACCGAGAATGTGAAGGGAAATTGGGTATGGAGTGGCCAATTTTGGACCCTGGTTTGCTCCGAAGTGTCAAGGAGATACTTGAGGAGTTTTTTTTTAAGATCAGGAGGTTTAGCGGTGCGGTGAAACTGCAGTTGGTGTGGTCTATGAACACGGGGATATAGGTCTCCACATCAATGGTTTTGGAACCTTAGGATCTGTTCGGGAGGGAAGATGATCCCTCGTGACCGTCGGATCTGGAAAAAAAATGTGCGTAAGGATTAAAATTCCTTTGGAAATGGCACAGGAGTGTGGAAATCGCGATACGCGAAATCCCGAATTAGTTAGAAACCATCTGAGCCGTCAGATCTCAGCCAGAAAACCTGACAATCATTGGATCTGTCGGGAGATGTCCGAAGGTTAAACCTCAGAGACTAGGGGCGAAAGCTCCGAAATAGATCTAGACCGTCTGAAAGACGGAGGACACATGTTGTGAGATTTTCCATTTCGGGAAATCGAGAATCGCGATATCGGGAGTCCTGGTAACAAGGGATCGAGACTTTCCATGATGGAAACCCCGGAACAGTCGTGGACCGTCCGATTTGAGATGGCCACGTGTTGTGAGACTACCCGTTTCGAGGATCGGGGATTCAAAAGTTCTGATGACAAGAACTCGGACTTTCATAATGATAAATCACGACCATACTGTCGAGACTTTAGCATGTGACTAAGTCCCGATGAACGGATGAGATTCCTTCGGGGAATCTCAGGGTCTGTAAAGACCGTTCGATGTGAGAAATATCTGACTGTTGGATTTACGCGTGGAGTTTCATATCGGGGATTAGGTGTTGGAAATCCCGACATCACTACAAAAGGAATCACGAAATCGCGAAACGCGATATCCCGACGGACAAAGGAACCATGTGGGGGCCACAGGATCCGAGAGGGGACAGGTGGCACGCCGTTTCGGGTTTTCGGGGCGAGAAGTCCCGAAAATTTATGCATTTAGGATTTGCAATATTTCAAACTCCGAAACGCCGATGGAGTGAGGGACCATTTAATAGTCAATCGTGCGAGTGTATCAGAGAAACGACATATCGGGGTTCGGGAGTTGGTAAAGCAAGTTGTCCAACATCGCGGGTGCTGAAATCGCGATAGGGGAAAACCCCGATAAGGATATAAGGCTGCGGTCTTATGGGAGGTGGTCACATGGACCTAGGCATAGCCGTGAGAGGACTAAGGAAAAAGGCGCATCGAAAAATCAGAGATCGAGAGTTCGTGAGGACAGGAACTCATGTTGTCAAGGATCACGAAACCCCGACACCCGAAGTCTCAATCGGGGAGATGTACCCCGTAGACATCGGAAGAGCACCACGTGCCAGCGTGTGTGAAGACAGGTGAGAGTGGTGGGACCCTAATGATGTCACCGAAGGTGACGAGGATCCTCCGAAAAAGCATCACGTACCACTATGGTAGAGGGCGACAGCTGTGCTGTAGACCCGTAGAATAAGGTAAATCAGAATTTTGGAAGTCGGGGGTGGGGAAGGAGAGTGAAACGGGAGTTCTCCAGTACCGAAAATCCGAAACCACGAAACTCAAGGTCCCGAAAGTCCCGAAATACCGAAAACTGAAGTTTTGAACACCCAAAAAATACAGAGCTGAACAGAGCTCAGAAAATTCGTGAAATTGAAACATTTTCTTAAAATCGATTGTCACGAAAGATGAGGAATTGTCAAGAAACGAAGGTTCAAAAAAATTTGAGTCGTCTGCGCATTATATTGCAGAATACTGACGAGTGCCAAAACTGTTGGGAAATTGCCGCAAAATGCAAAAAAATGGAAGAGATACATAATACTTCCAGTTCAAGAAACTTATTTAAACCGAAATGTCTTTTATTTTGTTCGAATTGGCTTATAGATATTGTGGATTGTTCGTGAAAGTTTAATGGCCTGAAAAATTCGAATTGAATTGCACAGTGCATGTGCAGAGTTCAACGAAGGCCAGAACTCCAGTTAATCAACACCGAGTATGGAGTGGGGAAGAGTGCAAATTACCCCTGAAATGGAAGACGAACGGGAAGGAAAGGATGTTAACCTAGGAGTCGAAGGATAAAACTCTAATGGGAATGGAAAGGAGATGGATAAGGAAGGACACATGATGAAAATCATTGAAGAATTGCAAAGAGAGGCTAAGGCTCACCGAGCTGATAGCCGAAAGCTCATGAAAGTCAAGGATCGACAGGGTGAATTAAACTTAAAATTTTTGAAGAGCCTGGAAAGAATAGAGAAGAAACTCGAGAAGGGAAGAGACTCAAGTACGATGGAGAGTCGCAGAAACCACGGGAGAAGAAGTAGGTCAAGGATTGGTAGTCGACATCTCAGTCGCTCCCAAAAACATTCTGACAGGAAGACACACAGTAGTTCAAGCCCGTCCCCTACCAGAAAACATAAAAAATATGGAAAGGAGGAGTTGAAAGGGGAGATGAACAAAATTAAACCTCCAAAATTTGATGGAGAGTATAAGAAGGAGGAAGATGCTGAGACATGGTTGCTTGGCATGAAGAATTACTTCCAACTGCAGAATTATTCTGCCTGTACAGAAGGAAGAATTGCAATGTACCAGTTGAAAGGAAAAACATCCATGTGGTGGGATCAGTTTGTGCAGGTGCAACACATCAGAGAGAAAGAGGTCACGTGGAAGGAGTTTAAGAGGTATTTCGAGAAGAAATACCTGACTAAAAGATACTATGACAGAAAGATGAAGGAGTTCTTCAAACTCAAGCTAGGCACACTGACCATTGATGAGTATGAACGAAATATTCTGGAACTACTGAAGTATGTTCCATGCATCAAGGATGAGGCTGTCAAAATTCAGAGGTATCTGAGTGGATTGCCACCTTCCATTGGTGACAAGATTCAATATGATGATCCTAAGACCATGGAAGAAACCATAAGAAGGGAAAAATGCCTATACGAACAACAAAGAGAAAAGCTTACCTTTCGGAAGGCTTGGGATGACCGGAAGAGGTTTAAGAAAGAACAGAGACAGAAGGGAAACACGCCTTCCTTTTTCAAAAACAGTCCTTGGGGACAGTCATCTTTTAAAGAGCCCAGGAAAGTTGAAGGGAGTGAGTAGATGCCAAGGCCTCCACCTATGGAGTGTTGGGGCTGTAAAGGGAATCATAGGTACAGAGACTGCCCCCACAGAAAATACAAAGAAAGAACTGTCTATACTGTTCAACAAGCTGAAACAGTGGAGGACATGGGTAGAAGAATGACGAGGATCTACGTAGCCCTGGACAATAAGCAAGCAGAATTTCAATCACACATGATTGAAGTGGAAGGTATGATCAACAACCGACCACTTGTTATTTTAATTTATTCAGGGGCTAGCCATAGTTATGTAGATCCTAGAGTGGTGGAAAGTTTTCATCTAATGAGAAGCAAACATGAGAAGTCTTGGTTAGTGCAGTTAGCCATAGGGACCAAGAGGAAGGTCACTGAATTGGTTAAGTCCTGTTCAGTGGACATGAAAGGAATGAGCACTAAGGCTGAATTGAACATTCTGCCTTTAGGCTCATATGATTGCTTAATTGGGATGGACTGGTTGGACCAACACCATGCCCTTCTGGATTTCCGTAATAAGAGGTTCACATGTCTGGATGAAGAGGGAAATCAAGTAACAGTACAAGGAATCCCTAGAGCCGTGGCTGTTAGAGAAATCTCAGCCATGCAGCTGAAGAAATATTATTGGAAAGGCTGTCAATTATTTGCAGCCCGGGTGGAAGAAGTATTCCAAGATGAGGTCTCAAATTTGGAAGACCACAAGGTACTCAAAGAATTTAAGGACGTATTTCAGGAGGTGCCTGGACTACCTCCGAAGAGGGACATCGATTTTTCTATAAATCTGATGCCTGGAGCAACCCCAGTTTCGAAGGCTCCTTATAGAATGAGTACACCAGAGCTGAAAGAGTTGCAATTGCAGCTCGAAGAGCTACTAAAGAAAGGTTACATTCATCCCAGCGTGTCACCGTGGGGAGCCCCGGTCCTATTCGTGAAGAAAAAAGATGGGACGTTGAGGCTGTGCATTGATTTTCGACAGTTGAATAAGGCCACTGTCAAGAACAAATATCCTCTGCCAAGGATTGATGATCTTTTCGATCAGTTGAAGGATGCGAAAATATTTTTGAAACTAGATCTCTGATCTGGATATCACCAAGTGAGGATAAAGGATGAAGACATCAACAAGACCGCCTTTAGAACAAGGTACAGTCATTATGAGTTTACAGTGGTGTCGTTTGGATTGTCCAACGCGCCTACTGTCTTCATGTGCTTAATGAATGGAGTGTTTAGAAATTATTTGGACAAGTTTGTCATAGTCTTACTGGACGATATCTTGGTGTATTCCAAGACAGAGGAAGAACATGAGCAACACCTTAGAATGGTGTTGCAAGTGTTGAGAGAACACCAGTTGTACGCAAAACTGAGCAAGTGATCTTTTTACCAAAGGCGGATCCATTACTTGGGACACATTATATCTGAAGAAGGGATCGTTGTGGATCCTGGGAAGATACAGGCCATTCAAGAATGGCCAGTGCCAAGGAATGTGGCATAAGTTAGATCTTTTATGGGTCTAGAAGGCTATTATAGGAGGTTCATAGCTGGATTCTCAAGGATAGCTCATGCTATTACTTCCTTGCAAAGGAAGGAGAAGAAGTTTCAGTGGACTGAAGAATGTGAGAGCATCTTCCAGCGATTGAAGTAGCTGCTAACTAGTGCTCCAATCCTGAGGATTGCATATCCAAACAAGGATTATGTAGTGTGCATAGATGCGTGTAAGGAGGGGCTGGGAGGAGTTCTCAGCCAAGAAAGATTTGTAGTTTGTTATGAATCTCGAAAGTTGAAGGAGCATGAGAAGAATTATGCCACTCACGATTTAGAGCTGGCATCAATTGTTCACGCATTGAGGAAATGGAGACATTACCTCATGGGCAAGAGATTCGAATTGAGAACGGACCATAACGGTCTGAAATATTTATTTGATCAGCCGACCTTAAATGCTAGGCAAATTAGATGGCTGGAGTTTTTGTGCGAATATGACTTTGATATCAAGCATATCAAGGGGAAAGAAAATAAGGTGGCTGATGCACTTAGTAGAAAAGTGCACGAATTACATGCTACAACCATTATCATGTACATAACTGAGATGAAAGATAAAATTTTAGAAGCCGCAAATGATGATTTGCAGTACAGAGGTCTAGTAGCAAAGATACAACAGCGTGAGAGACCACAAACCAAGGAAGGTTACACCATGGGAGATAATGGTTTACTTCTGTATAAAAACATAGTGTATGTACCCAATGTCCGGGAATTGAAGTTGTCCATTCTAAAGGAGATGCATAACGTGACTTATGGTGGACATCCTGGATATCAGAAGACTGTGGCAGCAGTCAAAGGCCATTATTTTTGGCCAGGTATGAAGAAAGAAATTGCTGAA
>SNQJ01S0255849.1:2207-12578 GCA_010110895.2 Picea sitchensis | reverse complement strand
AGTTGGAGCATAGTTGAAGAGGAGCCCATGACTAGATTCAAGGAGTAGTGGCCGATCTCACTATTGTAAGTTACTCTTATGAGATTAATAAAAGAATTACTTTTCCCATCTCGCCATATGAGGTTTTTTAATGTTTAATATTGATTATATTTTGATAGAATCTCTAACCCATTAGTTCATAGATCATATGCATTTTGGAGTTCTTTGTTTGTCTGTTTATGAGTGCAGGTCAGATTTGGGAGGATATTTGCAGTCAAGGAACAATCAAATGTTAAAGGATCGACATCAAACACCAAAACTAGGGTACAATTGCTTGATCTTTTTAAACTTATATTTACATATGAATAATGGGGTTTATGATTGGGATGATGGTAAGAAGTAGGAGACTTTAGTTCATTTATGCATGCATTATAGAACCATTAATACTAGTCCATAGGGGGATTTCCCACCCACAACACTTCTTAATCTTGATCGACTGTCTAATAAATGGTAACTCAACTCCTGGTTTTTTTACATCTCTCTGGCCTTCTATTTCTGCGATGTTCACCTTCCTCGGATCATTGTCTTCATCAGCATTGATTTTGTAACAGCCTTGTAATTTTTGGAGAGGTGCAGTCCATTCATCCTCTTCTTGTTCCAAATGAAGGCTAGATACCTCCTTGAATACTTTTTGTCTCACAATCTGTAATGCTTGATCTACTGAAGGATATTGACTTTCAAATAAGAAGGTAGTTACAAAATTCTGAGTCATACCTTTCCAATCTATAGTGATGAGGCACAACTTTGCTTGAAGGTACCAGTTGATAGGTGTTGTGTCTAGTGTGTTGATGAATTTGTGTACCCATTGTTCTTGAGGGATGTTGCTCCAGGCTTCCTCACAACTTCGCACATGGTCCTTTGGGTAGCTTTGACCTGTGTATTGAAATTTGTATCCTTCCACTTGTGCTGAGAACCGCACTATCATCAAGGTATGAAACTGTATCCAATCTGTAATGTTACTTTTGTGTGCCCCCCACCATATTGTTGGGGTTTCTCTCAGGGCCTCATCCATCGCCAACAGTCTTTGTTGCATTGGTACATTCTCTTCAATGTCCGACAAGAAGGTTTCTAAAGGATTTAGACCATCAAAGGTGGGTAAGTTACTTACTATTGTGTCGATACAACGAACTTCTCTGGTTAGTCTAGCACACCTTCTTATAGATACTTCATACATTTTATTTTTCCAATTCTCCAGTGCTTATTATGAGTCTGATGAGCATACATTGTCACTTCGCCAACTTGGGTTTCCATCGACTGTGGGATTAATGTAATCCTGTTGTCTGGCTGTTAATTTGTATATGTTTTCCAGTTCATATGCGTGGTCTTATTCTCTGATGGGTTCTGTGTATCACTGACCTTCATCTGGATCTAAGGGTGCAATGACCCTAAGACCATATTTTTTAAAAGTCATACGTTTCTTCTTTAAATCAACCATAGTGGAATTATTGAAGGCCCAATCAATTCTTAACAACACAGGGTAAGGGAAGTTGTCATCAACTATCTCAATTACCTCTAAATCTGCAAATGTTCTTACTCCATCAATGTACACAGGGACATGTTCCAATCTGCCAAATGGACTTACAACTTTCTGGTTGGCCATCCAAAGCTTGATAGCGGAATATATCAACTTCTCTTTTCCCATCAGTGCCTAGGTTTGCTTCATCATGACATTGATCTCCGACCCTAAGTCGAGGACTACATAATCTATATCATATTCACCTATTTGAGCATTCAAATGTAATTCCTTATTGGTCCTTCTCTTATTACCGATTTTGTGTACTTCCTTATTCAGTAAGGGATCTATCTTTCCTAGCTCATATTGTCTGATTAAATTTTTTAACTCTTGTACAACGCTCTCATCCTGAATCAACTTAATACAAGTATATATGAATTCCATGAACTTTCTTAACTCTTTTCTTTCTTTTGGTGAAGCACACTTATCAAATGCCAGAGGCATTCCATATTCTCTCACTTATGGTCTTGTCTTTGATGAGGAACCTTGGTCTCCTATGAATTCTTTTCTTGCCTCCTCAAACATTTGTCTTTCTTTCTTTGCATCAAACATTTGTGTCTTCTCTATAGCTTTCTTGATTCCTGATTCTTTGGTAATCTTTCCTTGGGTCAGTCTGTCTTCTCCTGTAATAGTGCTTCCTCTAGTTATAATATCCACTCTAGGGTCTTCTCCGCGAGGTTCATCATATATCGGTTGCACTTGCGGGTTCTTCTGAGGTCCTCGTCTTTCCTGAAGCTTAGCTAGTAGCACTTGACAATCTTCTATAACATGTTCAAACGAGCTACAATAGATGCAAGTAGTACAAGGGTTTTGGAAATCCCTTGCAAGGTGTCCTGGTTGTGCGTAGTTAGAAAAATTATCTGTTCTCGGCCTCGACCCATTCCTCCTCCTCGTCCTCTTCCTCTAAATCCACCGCAAGGAATGAAGTTTCCTCTCCCAAGAGAGTTATACTACGTAGTGTTTCCTTCTTGTGGTACTTCACCTTGGATCTTGTATATGTCTCTTGATCTTTCATGCATGAGATCATAATCCTTACAATCTCTATCATCATGTCCCACGGACTTACAAAACGTACAATACAAATTTGTGGGTGTCTGAACATACTTTTCCATGTAATAACACTCACCAGGGCAATGTCCGTTTCTGCATACCTCGCACTAGGGTAAGGTGACTTGCTTCAAAGGGCTCGGGGCTCCATAAGCCAAGTGTTCATTGAATAGGGGACACTTTTCCTTGGAATGGTCTTCTAATATGCATCAGACACACCATATGTCTTCTCTTTTGTCTTTTCCCTTGTCTTTCTTCATGTCTTCGACCTGCATAGACAAACTAGTTAGCTGACTCAAGATCTGACTCATACTTGAGCTAGATTCTCCCATAGGGGATGATTCCAACTTCATGGTGATCTCCAGTGCCTTAGACTGTGAAGAAATCTTCTGTTGAATTAGAGGAACTTTGATGTGTGGTAAGAGGGCATCAATGAACCATTCTTTGTTCTGTTCATCTAGGATTTGAAAAGTCAATTGGCCTGTTAAGGTTTTGAATCTTTGATAGAATTCCTAAATAGGTCTGACCACCTTCTACCTGATCTCTTTCAACTCTGTAATACATTTTGACTTTGACTTGGGTTTCTTAAAATCTGCAATCAGCGCATTCTTAATCTAATTCAGTGGCTTAGGATGTGCAAGTCCTTGAACAAGCTTCATGTACTAGCTCAGTGCGCGATCCCTTAGAGTGGTACTAAACTGGGTTCTTTTGACAACTTCTTCTGTGACATTTTTAATATTCCATATAACTTCACATAGGAACCAGTGCTAGTCAAGATATTCAAATCCATCTCCCCTAGAGATAGGGAGTCTCATATCATCTGCCATAGATCTTCCTAGGGTCCCTAAATGAGTATGTGCTGGATTACTAGTGATAGTGCTCTAGGCACTCTGGTGGCTGGGATTACTCTGATTTCTTAATACTACTAAATCAACAGGAGGGATAACAATACTTACTTCAATGGTCTACGTAGTTTCTGAAATCTCAGGTTCTTCTTGGTGAATCTCTTCAACTTTCCCTTCCTCTGTCCCAACAGATTCTAAATGCTCCTCGTTTGTCAGATATGCCTCTTCTCCACTATAGAAACCTTCATCCCCGTAGTTATGCTTGAACAGGTTCGCAAGATGAACTTCTCTTAACACTCTCCCACTGCACATATGTCCATCTTCTATGTCATTGCTGCTATCCAAATTCTTGAACATTAGCCTTTCTAGATCTGACCAATCTACTGTATCTTCAAGATGTTCTTCTCATGCAATATCATCTTGAGTCTCAACTTCAGGAATTGTAAAAATTTTCCTCTAGGTCCCTTAAAGAAATATCGCTCAACTTGGTTGTATGACTCTACTCTGTCAACAAAAAACTCTGTGATGTACCCTCCAATGGTGTTATCAAACCAGTGATCTATTGCTCATGATACAGTGTTATTAACTCTTTTGACCTTCTTGATCAGCTCTGACGTCCAAACCACAAGAGGTCTATATCGGATCTCAAACTGGGTATCTGCTAATATAGCTAGCCACTCATACAGCTCCTGATGGATTCCCCTGAAGAAAATTTTGTGTATATCAGTGAAGATATATTTCTCCAACCAATCCTTTGTACTAATATTAGGGTTTTTGTTTTGGGCTTCAGCGAAGTCCTTTTCTTGATCCTCTATCCACTTTTGAGTCTCTGTCTTTGATGGGAACCACCTTGACATTCCCTCAAGAATATTCATGTCCTGACAACGGAATGATTTGTTGGCACAGGGGCATGCCCAGGGTTCATCTCCAAGAGCGCACCAACAAGCCCTAACTACTAGCCATTTCGGTAACACCTGTAAAGCAGATGCAGTCTCACCCGAAGCAATTATGAGGGGGTTGCAAGACAAAGATGTCTACAACCAAGGGGAATATCAAGTGGATCTAATATAAGAACAACACATCATCCATATATCACTTATCATCTAGGATCTACTCTGCACATCTACTTATCAGATCTAAACAGTAATGAAATCACAATATATCAATGACATATATAGAATAACAATCACACACAACACAAAATACGTGTGGTTCACCCTCTCTCTAGGGCTACGTCCACAAAAAATTGCTTTTTAATATATTAAGACGAAGCATACAGTTCTTGTTTGCGCTCTTAGCTAGCAGATCCTCTTTCTTCTTCTCTCTTCCTCTCCCCTCCCTACGCACCTAGCTGCAGGGTCGATCTTCGTACCCAACTGAAGATATTACAATACTAGAAGGCTCTCACACTTAGAACTTCTCTCTCTCACAACAATAATCACTCTTAACATCAATACAACTATACCCACAAATATTGTACCAACCCAAACTAGGTCTTCATGACCTTTATTTATACATTACAATAGCTCACCGACATCCTTAGGCTGAAACCTAGGTGTCCAAAACCCTAGATACCAAAACTCTAGGTGTTTAAAACCCTAGGTCAACTTGACCCATATTTCCAGGGCTTCGCTAGCCTATCTTTCCTTTCTTCTCACACGGTGATCCGAAGCATCTAACGATGGCTTTTCCACTTGTTGAGTTGTCCACTATCCTTCTTCCTTACTGATCCGTCATCCTCAATCTCCTCGTTCAACGGCTTGCTTCGCTCCATCTTTTCTTCTCTTTTTCTCACTTTGACCCAGTAACAGTCACTGTGTCTTCCACGAAGTTCATATTCTACTTTTTCTTCCTTGATCTTTGCTTTCTTCCATAACAAAGGGCCAACAACCCCGTTTAAATTATCCTTCAATTAATTTGATCCGACGGTAGACAGATATTCGGGTGATCGTGATCTCAGATCTCAGCCCTTGCTTATCCCGTCCTTCCACTAATTCAATCCAATGGAAATCGCCTTTTCTCCAGATCCGATGGTCCACATTCATTTCGTATTTCTGGCTTCAGGTAATTCAACTTTGAAGTTGCCAATTCTTCCGAAGTGAGATTCCCCGAATGGTAACCTCCTCGCAAATCCACTGGATCTAACAATTGCTGGTATTTTGGATCAGTGATCCAATGACCACTTTCGCTCTTCCTCCTGAGCTTCTAATCTCTCTGACTTAGAATATTTTCTAAGTTTTCACGGGTCTCAACCTTTTCTCCACCTGGGAGTTCATCTCTTGGACCTCGTCTGCAATTCTGGAAACTGGTATCTCTTCTGATTTTTCTTGTTTCTGCATACTGTTCGCTTCTCCTCCTGAGCTTATGATTTTCCTGTAAAACATCGATGCTCTTGTTATTTCTATCAATTACAAGCATATGCTTTCTTGTAAAACATGCCAACAATCTCCCCCTTTGCAATTGATGGCAACCCTAAAAGGCTGTTGCTTGGACCTCCAACTGTAGCATCCAGACCACTCCTTTTCTCCCCCTTTGACATCAATGTCAAAGAAAACATGCTCCCCCTGTGGTGTTGTAGTACTTTGTAGAGGTATCATATATTCAACCAACACATACTCCCCCTGACAGGATGGACTCTCTTAAGTTGATAATGGGTTCATGCCCAACTTCTGGCACAAATACTCAAACTGGGCTTTTGCAAGCGGTTTAGTGAAGATATCAACAATTTGATCTTTGGATGGAATATAATGCAAAGAAACAATAGTGTTGGTCACATGTTTCCTAAAGAAGTGATACTTGATGGGTATATGCTTGGTCTTGGAGTGAAATACATGATTCTTTGACACACTAATTTCACTAGTATTCTCACAATGAATTGGGATCGATGCAGTATATTTTACCTCCAAATCTACAAGTGTCTGAATCATCCATAATACTTGGGTACAACAAGTGGCAGTTACAATGTACTCATCTTCTGTAGTTGATAAGGAAATGTAACCTTGCTTCTTTCTCAACCATGCTACAAGATAATCTCCTAAGAAGAATGCACCTCCACTCATGTTTTTCCTTTCATCCATGCAATTAGCCTAATCAACATCTGAATAGACTGATAATTGAAAATTCTAATTCCTAGGATACCATAGGCCATAGTTCATTGTTCCTTTCAAATATTTGAATATTATTTTGACGACTATCAAATGACTCTATTTAGGTGCAGAATGATACCTTCCTACCATTCCAACAACATGCAATATGTTTGGATGAGATTCTATGATGTACAACAATATGCCTATCATAGACCTATATGAACTCTGATCAACATTAGGTGAGTCATCATCCTTTCTTAGCTTGCATCCAATGACCATAGGTGTGCTCACAGGTGTAGAATCTTCCATTTGAAACCTTTTCAATATTTATCTTAGATATTTCTCATGAGAAAGAAATAGTCCTTCAGACCTCTGAGTAATTTGCAGACCAAGAAAAATGATAGTTCCCCTATCATAGACATTTCAAATTCATACTAGATGGCAGAAGAAAACCATTTTACTAGTGAAGCATTATTACTTCCGAAGATGATGCCATCGACATAGACCAACACAATGAGAAAATCATTACCCTTTGTTTTGATATATAGATTGTTGTCTATGGTTCCTCTCTTGAACCCTTTGTCTTGAAGATACTTATCCAGTCTGTAGTACCAGGCACGAGGAGATTGTTTCAACCCATATAAAGATTTCTTCATCTTGCAAACAAATTTAGGGTTATCTAACAATTGGAAACCTTCTGGTTGTTACATATAGACTTCTTCTATTAGATCTCCATTTAGAAAATCTGACTTGACATCCATTTTATAGACTTTAAACTTCTTCTGACAAGCATAGGAAAGAAACATTCTAACAGCTTCTAATCTTGCTACTGGTGCAAATGTTTCATGAAAATCTAGTCCTTCTATTTGAGCATATCCTTTACAGGCCAATCCGGATTTATTCCTAACTATTTGTCCTTGTTCATTCATTTTATTTTTAAACACCCATTTGGAGCCATTTACATTCTTATCTTCTGGTATAGGAACAAGCTCCCAAGTATTGTTTTTCTCAATATGATCCAGTTCCTCATTCATTGATTTTAACCAATTTACATCTTCATTGGCTTCATTGAAGTTCTTGGGTTACACCATGGATATGAAGGATATATGTGATTTATCAGTGTCTTTGATTATCCTTCTCTTGGTTTGTACACCTTTGTCTTTCTCACCAATTATATGAATTGCAGGATGATTCTTTTGAGTAATTCTGGAGGAAGGATTTGATGCGGCATGTTGATTTGAGTCTGCCCGAGTGTTTGTATCTTCATCTGACTCAGTCTTATTTTTCTAATCCTTGCACCTGTTCATCTTCATCTTCTACTATATCCTTTGTGGTTGTTTCAATATTGTTCACCTCTCTTACCATAATTCCTTCATCAACTTTTATGTCAATACAATCAACCAATTTATGCAGCCTCTTATTATAGCATCTGTATCCTTTGTTGTTTGTAGCATACCCTAAGAAGATGCCTTCATAATCCCTTTCATCATACTTGCCAAGGTTTTCATTATTATTCTTTATGTAGCACTTACTCCCAAAGACTTTGAAGTGTTTGATTGAAGCAGGTCTTCCATACCACAATTCATAAGGTGTCTTGTCACTGTGTGGTATGAGGTGAGCTTTGTTAAGAATGTGGATTTATTTGTGTATTGATTCTACCCAGTAGGTTTGACCAATGTTCTTCTCATTCATCATTGACCTGGCCATTTACTGAACTATTCTGTTTTGCCTCTCAACTACTCCATTTTACTGTGGCGTTCATGGGATTGTGTATTCTCTTTTGATCCCATGTTTATCACAGAATTCATTGAAATCACTTGACATAAATTCTCCTCCTTTGTCTGATCTTACAACCTTTAATCTATTGCCTATTTGATTCTCAGTTAAAGCCTTAAATATTTTAAATTTCTCAAATGCTTCAGTTTTTTCTTTGAGAAAAGAAACCCAAGTGAGTCTAGAGTAATCATCAATGATCAACATGAAGTATTTTTCCTTCCTGTCTTGATGGTCCACATAAATCCATATGAACTAATTGGAGTGGTTTCTTTGTTGAAGTAGATCTCTTGGAGTTAAACTATGTCCTGGTTAGCTTTCCTACTTGGTAGGGTTTACACACAAAATTTTGTGGCTTTGATATTCTTTGAAGATATTTTACTGCCTCAATATTTTTTATCTTTATTAAGTGGTCAAAGTTTATATGTCCAAGTCTCATATGTCATAACCATCTTTCAGTAGGTTTTCTTAGATGACACTCTTCTCTATCTTCTTTCAGCACATATACATTATTATCTGTCCTTATGCCTTTAGCCACCACTTGTCCTGAGTTTACATACTTTATCTTACAATCTTTGGAAGTGAACGCCACTTCACATCCTCTATCACACATTTGACTTACACTGAGAAAATTATGTTTCATCCAATCTACAAGAAGAACATTTTGGGCTTTTCCTTTACAATTACTCAAACACACCATCCCTTTACCCTTGATTTTACCTGGTTCATCATTTCCAAAGGTCACATTTCCTGTTTTTCTTTTACTAATAGACATAAACTTATCCTTGTCTCTAGTCATGTGCTTGGACCATTAACTGTCTATATACCAGGGGTCTTTTTTTTGTGCTGAAAGTACTAGACTACATTTTTCACTATCTTTCTTTTTCCAAGTGTTGACATTTCTGGCGAAGGGTTTTATCCTTGGATCTACTTTGTAATTATTCAAATGGCAGTTTGYAGCTTTGTGCCTGAAGTTATGACAKTTATAGCATTAGAGCTCATTGTTCAATAGGTCAAAGTGATTGGTGCAACTTTGTCTACTCRTTGGTTGTTTAGTTCTATGTTGCAAAGATTGTTTATTTCTTGATCTCCTCAGTTGCATGTCTCTAAACTTAATTTGACAATTTTCAATATTATGACCAAAATTAGAGAAGTAAAAATAGTAACCGTGGAAGAAATTTTGGTACCTGAAGGATGGACTTCTTCTTGGAATTTATTACTCCATCTTTTGATATCTTTGTTTTTTATCAGGGATCATCTTGTCTTTATTAGCTTTTGGTGGTGGAGTACTCACATGGTTTGATTGTTTGCTAACTTGGAACTTGATCATCTTTACTGGCTCTTTGATTTTTGGTTTTTTGCTGCTTGAACCACTTACATAGCCTAAACTAGTCTTCAAAAAAGGAGATCTTTGTTTGCTCAAAATGTCATTTAGTTCTGCTGAGGCTTTAATGCTTGGAAGATTTTGGAGATATAATGCTTTAAACTTCTCCATCTCGTTCCTAGTTTTTACTACCTCTTCTTCCAAGGCTTCACAACTTGCCTTCTTCTCTAATAATTGTTGTTTCACGATGTCCTCTATTTTATTTGCCTCTTCTAATTGCACTTTTATCAGGGCAAAGTCTTCATCAGGTTTTTTACTGTCTTTCTCGAACTGTATCAACAATTGTTTTTTCTTTTTCTTATTTAATTTGACTCTAGCAATTTCTTCTAGGGCATTGATCAGTTCTCCTTCCAAGTCAACCACAACTTCTTCATCATTTTCATCACTTCCTATGCTTTCATTATCATAATCCTCTTTGGCCATAATCATAAATTCATTAACCTTATCTTCACAAGAAGAATCATTATCTGTGTCTCCTGAGGAGTCATCATTGTTTACCCATAAACTTTTCTTTTTACCAAATCTCTTGGATTTGTACTTCTCTTCACCTCAAGATTTATGGTCCTTCTTCTTGTGTGGACACTTAGATGAAAAGTGACCTATATTTCCACAGTTAAAACATTTGAATGACAACTTTCCTTGGTACTTGCTTGATCCTTTCTTTAGTCTTCTCACAAATTTTGC
>SNQJ01S0255848.1:12551-23314 GCA_010110895.2 Picea sitchensis | reverse complement strand
ATTCTCAACATTCTATTCATCTTAATGATAAAAATATATAATACAATAATGCAACCACCTCAATTGTTCTCACATTGACACCTCATCAGGAGATAAGGTCAAATGAGGAAATCTAGAAATCTAGAAACACACTTAGGATAACAACTATATCCTAGTATGTAAAATATTAAAGGTGGTATACTTAGACTTAATGATTGTATATTTCAAAGAGGCTAACACTCTTAATCTACCTCTTATACTTGTAAAATTCCCAGACAGATACAAGCCTTTGGTTTTGCCTCCCATTCTCCATGTCCTCCCGGCCAATTATAGCAATAATCTACCCAGGTTCGATGGAGAAAATGTGAAGATCACTGCTGAAAAACATATCCAAAGTCTTCAGGATTTTCTTGATCTTTTTGAGGTAGAAGAAGATGACGTCTGTATCAGGATGTTATCTTTATCATTGCAAGGTAAGGCTAAGAATTTGTTTAAGAGTCTTCCAACTGCAAGCATTAGCAATTTCCATCAATTCATGAAAGTTTTCCTAGAGCGATGGGTGATCATGGGAAATATCTTTCTCATCCTAGAAGAGTGTGAACATTTGAAAAGACAACTAGGAGAGACAGTGCAACATTTTTCAACTAGGTTCAATAAGGTGTATCATGCAATGCCTGCTGACATAAGGCCACCCCCAGGATTAGCTCACTTGCATTACCCTGATGCTTTTGATTCGGAGATAGTGTTCCAATTAAGAGAAAGGAACACTACAACCCTTGAAGAAATGCAAAATGTTGTAGTCGATGTAGAAGCTAACCTGTTGAACAGAAAGGAAAAGTTAGAAGCATTGAGAAAAAACAAAACAGAAAAGGAGCATGTGATATCCTCAGAAGTAGAGCTAGATATCCTAGCAAACACTGTAAAAGAGATGATGCATAAGATTAGCAGGAAAGAATAACTTGTTGTTCGAAAACCTTATGTTCCATTAATTCCATAAAGTACAAATATCAATGTCCCCAAGATTTTTCCAATTCAGGCTCAGTATTCTGATCCACCCAATGATTACTTCATGTACTCAATTCATAATACAGCCAAAGAGGAAGTTCAAAATCATGTGGTGGTGGAAAAATCTCTGGAGATGATGTGCATGCTTGACGACCTCCCCTACATAGATGATGTACCCAGATATGATATTCAGAATGATGACTATATGGTTAAGATTGAAGTTGATTGTTCAAAGAAACTAGCATTATGTTCATGGGAAGAAGAAGCCTAGTTGTCACAGTGCACAGATAACAATCAAACCTTGCATACTAATCAATATTGCAAGGAGGAAAATGCAGAAAATTTTCAAGAAAGTGCAAGTTGCCTACCCCTATGTTTTGACTCGCTCTTGAGAAAACATTGCAAGCAGATTGTAAATAGTAAGAATGAGGAGTGTTCTAATGCATCAGGTGAGGATAACAGGGGTTATATAGAATTTTTTTCAAATTCATAGGTGCAACCCTTGAGTCTTTTTTAAGGCCAAAATTCAAATGAAAACACAAAGCCCAGGACACACAATAAGATGATCCATTTAGATTCCCTACCCTTATGTTTTAGTTCATTTTAGACTTTGAGAGGGAATCTTGGTCATATCCTGGTTGAGATTCATAATGTCAGCCTTGCAATGCCAGCAAAGCCCATTTCACAGTCATCAAAAGCATTTTATGACCCTATAGCTAATATGTTGGATAATGCGTGTTTTCAAAATCAGGTTTCATTTACTCCTAATGAATTAAAAAATTGTTATGATATGGATATGATCAGACAGTCTACCCCACTGTCTGGTTCAGTAGAAATATAAGTACAAAACCCATCAGTTGAAATACAAACACATGTTGAAATGTTTGAAGACTGGAAGACCCCACGTGCAACAAAAGGTCAGGAAGTTGAATGGATTGATTCCAAATACCAAGAAATAGGTCAAGTCTATCTTGATCCTATAGATATCTATATGAGAAAAAATTTCATCACAGGGCAACTTTTTCTTTCCAGCATTTATGTTGCTTGGCAGGTTTATCAAGCTCTTTATGATGATGACTAGGCTCACAATCACTTTCAAATACCATTAACAAATTTGTTCCTGAACTGGGTGAAAAACAATAAAAGAGCCAAGGTGCAAGACCAGACATTTGATTGGTTATACTAGGTATTTCACATTGATTAAAGACAAACATTCTCAGTTTCGAATAGGATATATGTACATAAATAAGATTGTCAGATCAACGTTTTTGTTTCAATTATCAGATTTATAGTATGCAAATAAGCTTGTTGGGCAAGCATGTGTTTTATTTTTGTTTCCATTTTACTTCAAAACTCAGTCAAAGTCAGAATGAATAATCAACTAGTGTCTAGTCACTAAGCTGCAGGACAGATCAAGATACAGGTGGTGCGATCAGCCCAATGGACAAGGCACTAATTTACAAAGCCGA
The DNA here is from genome assembly GCA_010110895.2 of Picea sitchensis. NCBI lineage: Eukaryota > Viridiplantae > Streptophyta > Pinopsida > Pinales > Pinaceae > Picea > Picea sitchensis. The sequence goes on along the minus strand of SNQJ01S0255848.1, from coordinate 20,861 downwards.
AGATCTGAGATTATTGACACCTCCTAAGGATTTTCCATCCCCAATTGGATCCTATGTTAGGGTCCTATGATATAGTCATATGTTCTTCAGTTACCTATTTGGAAATTTTCTCTGGTCATTTTGAGAATTTCTACATGATAAGAAGCTCAAGAGTAATGGTCCAGTGGTGTATCTTGTGTTTCAAAGAGGTGTCCAGGTATATCCAAAGTTGTCAAGTGGTAGGCTGGAATAAGGATGCATACATATGACTCTTTGAAGGTTTAGAATGGATCAATTAGTGGTTTTCATGAACTCAATTATATATCGATTGTGGCATAAAAGTTTACTTTCGGTAGCTAAAAGAGAAAATCTTGATGGCAAAGGAGAAGACATATATCAGTAGTCGAAGGTTTTGAGACAGTATGATTGTGATCTTGGTTTCAAAGATTCATTTGCAACCTTACTAGATGGTTTGAACTCTTGAATGTAAAAGTGTCAAAGAAATAGTTTTCGGCAACTAAGGGTCAAATTTTATGTGTTGTAAGTTGTCGAAAGTTCCCAGTTTCGGTAGCTAAAATGGAAGGCGCAACTCTCAGTTAGTTGTCGAAAGTGCAGATTCTGCTAACGGTTAGATTGTCCCATCAGGCTCTCAAACTGCCATCATTACACATGTCATGATGATCTTAAATGCTGTCGAAATTGTCTATGAGGATCATTTGTCACGATATGGGTGATTCATTATGATTCTAATTGATGTTTTAAAAAAAATCATTAAACCCTAAGATATCAATTCGAAACCCCAATCATGATTTCATTCGTCATTACCATTTCGTGCAGCAAATCACATGGAGGTCTTTCTTAGTCGGTTTTAAATAAACATCATGATCTAAGGTTCCTTATTTTCCAAGTGTTTGTTTTAAAACTCAGCCATCCACAAAAATTGATTGTCTCACACATTTTCCTCATCTGACTTTTATTTCTCTCTCTCCCAACGCAGGTTTTCCATCCATCTATCCAGGTTTCAGTGCCTTCGTGCTATTAACAGTTTCTATTAATAGTTTTTTGCAGATGGCTACTGGACGAGCATTGCTCGAGAGGGAGTTGCAAGATATTTTCTATCTGGAATCTCATCCAGAGATTTGTCAAATGTTCAAGGATGCAGGATGCTACAGGTTTTATGAAAAATTACAAGGGTATCATCAGGGAATTGCATATGCATTTGCCAAAAGCTTTGATGGAGACAAAGTGCAATTGGGTCCTCTAGAAATGTAGATAGATGGGGCAAGTATTGTTGCAGCAACTGAGATGCCCGGAGAAGGTGAGAGGTGGTTCAAGATCACTTCCATTAAAGACATTGAATTTAGGTCTTACCTTAAGCTAGAATTCCTGAGCATTATTTGGCAAAGGGACATTCCCAGGAATTACTTGGAAGACAAACGGAAAAAATTGTTGAAGGTTATTCAGGTGTACATAACTTGTGAAGGGAGGTATGGCAGGGTCATGTTGTACCATTTCAGGCTTATCAATCATTTTACAGGAAGAAACCCTTTGAATTTGCCTCATTATCTTCATAGGATCCTCACCAAGATGGCACAAAAATTCCAAGATAAACCTGAGAAAGAAAACAATATATTGTTCCCTCATGGCCTTATTAAGATTATAGTGATGGAGGAACTCCAGAGAAGAGAGAAGACATGGGACTATCTCCTATTTTGGGGAGATTTTGAGAAAGAGATCCAGCATAAGGGTAAGAAGACACCTACAAAGAGTTCATCTACACCAAAGAGAAGAAAGAGTAAGAGAATGGATCTATCACTAGTTCAAACAAAAGAGCCAACTCCTTCATCCAGGTTCAAGAAGGAAAAAAAGAAGCTTGATTTTGATCAAGGAATTGAGGGCCAAAGCCGTGTTGTTGATAGGAACATTTTGAATTTTCCATATTTAGATTCTGAGTCTGAACCACCTATAGAGGAGAAAGAGGAAACTAAAGTTTAATCTCTAGACTTTGAAGTACCTGAGACATCAATAAAGAAGAAGGTCAACAAATCCTTAAAGATTCAAAAGTTGAAGGAGGTGATAGAAGAGCTCAAGTTGTTGGATAGGCATATAAAATCAGTAAATCAAACCCTGCAGAATAAATCCGATGAGGTGAGAGATGAATTCGAAGAAGTAGCTATGATGTATGCATCTTTGGAAAGGAAGCACAAAAAGTTAATTAAGCAAAATTAGAAGCTCTACCAAATGATCAAACTCTTGAGGTTTAAGCTAGCACCTAAAAAACCAAAACCAAGAGCTCACCTTGGTCTAGAAGCTTTGGTTGAGGTAGCCATGAACCTGAATGAGGAATCCTAAGAGTTAGACAGAGTAAAGGAATCAAATTTTTCAATATTGAATGGTTTTGGAAAACTCAGGACTTTCGGCAGCTTATTTTGGTCCACAGAGGTGCTGCTAGTTGTCGAATCCCCTCACTTTCGATAGCTAAATCAGCTCTGTCCTATATGTGTTAGCTGCTGAAAGTGTAGGGATGGACAGAATGAAAATATGTTCTCCCAGGTCATATCCATTTGCTTCCAGATCACTCAAGGAGACTTCCATATGCATCCCAACTCCAAAATAGATGAGAAGGAATATCTTTTTCATATTTTGAAGAAAACACAAAGGAGAAAGGTTCAAAGATGATTCCATTTTGGTTGAAGATAATTGATTCATGGCTCAGGTGTCAGTGAAAGATCTCGAGAATCCTTATCATCATCCAACAAGGCTATGCAGATGTCGAAGAACATACTTTTGATAGGGATTCCATCCCTTAAGACTAGGATCTATCTCCTAGAATTTTGTAATGAGATAGACTTTGAAAACACTTGTAATTTTTAGATCCATCATTTGAGGATCTGAAACTATTTTGTGAATATTATATAAGCCCATAGAGGCCACAGTCAAAAGGGGGATTAGTCATATCTGAAGGGAAGTATGGTGTGAAAATATCACCATCTATTATAAAGATGCTCAACAGGATGTAAGTGACTTTTTGATGAATACAAAGACTTTTTGTTCCCAAATTCTTGTGTCATGATCATGTGGTGAAGTACCTCTTTATGTAACCTTTTATTATCTTGTCTCACATATTGTTTTCTTTCCTTATCATTTATAATAATATTATGTTTCAGGATTTGTCTTAGACACCCTAATCTGGCTTAAAACGATATTTATGTTTTCTTCTGAAAATTGAATGTAGAATTCAAATTATCTCTGCTCTGCATTTAAATTGGACCCTAATCTATGTTTCTTTTCCATTTCACAAACTCAAAGGATCCACTAACATGATTACCTTTCCTTGTTACATTTTGTCTCAGCTATTCATTCATTTTGTCATCTTTAACCTCTTGACTCCATTTTTTTCCAATGGCCCTCTTCTGTTGTCTCAAACAAAAACTCTAAAAACAAACCTTTTGTCCTCATAGCTAGCCTAAAATACCATACTAACAAAGCTAAATATGATAGAGATATCCCTCTCTGAGTCTTGGAGGGATAGATCCAAGACTCGAAGTGGTTTTTTGGTTACCCCTGCCGATTTCCTCCTCGGCTTGGGAAATTACAGGGTGATAACACCTATCATGGAACAACAAGTTCTCTAAAAGCCTCACATAGATTTGATTATCACATTATATCACGGTTGAATTCAACACATGATCAAATATTTCTTAAACCAACTTACGGAGCCACACTACTTTTTTACAAGCCTCACAAGATGCAATATACTCTACCTCTGCAGTGTTAAGTGCGGTAGACTTTTGATTTCTGCTAGTCCAAGATATCGTAGCAGAGCCCAAACTGAAGCATATGCCTGAATTTATCTTTCTATCATCTGCACTCCCTACCTAATCAAAATCTGTATATCCATGCAGTTGTACATCACTTTTTGAGACATATCTCAAACCATAGTTTAGCGTTCCACGTAGATACCTTAGAATATGCTTTGCATATATCCAATGCTCATGTCTCAGTTCCACCTGGAAATGGCTCAATGTATTCACAACAAATCATATGCATGGCCTAGTATTTACCAAAAACATCAGTGATCCAATCAACTATCAATACGTGGACGCTTCTACTGGCATGGAATATGAGTATTTTAACTTCTTCAGGTTCGCGACCATGGGAGTGGCCATGGATTTAGAATCCATCATCCCAAATATTTGAAGGATMTTTACATCATACTTCCCTTGACCAAGGAAGATTTCTCYGGGATTCTGCCATACTTATAACCATAAGAACAAGATCCTTCATATTAAATTCAAAGGCTAGGTCCCTCTTACACTGAATAATGAGAGGCTTTGCACCTGTCAAAAACAAGTCATAAACATATAGTATCAAAATCACARGTGAATCATTCATAACCTTGAAGTAAAGGTTCATATCTGCATAACTCTTGGAGAATCTGATTCTTGTCAAATAATTGTTGTTATGCACATACTGAGCTCTTAGAGCTTGCTTGAGTCCATACAAGACTTTCTTTAATCTGCAAACATGATACTCTATAGATTGAAACTCAAAACCTTGAGGTTGCTCGATGTACACTTCTTCTTCAATCACTCTATTCAAAAGATTTGTCTTCAAATCCATCTGGTGAGGACTCTAACCCATAGAGGTTGCAAGAGAGATAATGGATCTAATAAAAGTGTATCTAGCAACAGGTGCAAACCTCTCATCATAGTCTTCTCCCTCTCTCTAGGAGAAACCTCCAGCCATGAACCTCTCTTTTTGCTTCTCGATGTTCTTGTCAGTTGCATGTGAGATCCTCTAGCTCTCCTAAAGGATACATCATCCTCAAAGGAAACATCCATACTCACCTCAATCTATCTATAACCTAGGATGTAGATCTAATATGCCTTTGATGATTCACGGTACCCAACAAATGTACCCTCCATGTTTGAAAGGTCTAACTTCATCCTTTTCTCCTTGGGTACGTGAATGTAAACATGACACACAGATATCCCGAAGTCTCCAACATGTCATTGTAACCAGCCTGTCATGGTAGATGTTACTATCTCATCCATGAGACCAGATCCACTCAAGAAATAAAATGTCATAGGCCCACACAAATATGAATGCACAAAGTCCAAGATCCCCTTGGATCTGTTGTCACTGCATGGAAAATATCCCTTGGAATTCGTGCCAAGAGAACAACCTCTACAAATTCCATCATTCTCAAAACGGATTTGTGGAAGCCCCTTCACCATATTCCTTATAATGGGAAGAGATATATAATGCAAATGAACAAGTCTCTTATGCCATAACTCATTCAAACTGATAAAATCATGCACTAGGGCATGAATTAGTCGAACTGACAATCTGTACAAACTCCTTCTCTGGTAAGACTGCTTCATGTCTCAAACTATAGACTATCTAATATGTTTCCTTATGCAACCATCACTATAGATCCCTTAGAGATATCACAAGTGACCTTCCTCCAAGGTAATCTGCATCATCTCATGGAGTAACCCTCCATCTCACAGAGTCGTACTCAAGCTGAGTAACCAGGAATGATGATGAATAAGGCATGTGTTAAAACCTGCGTAACGCATAGTTGTCACACACTCAACAGAGTGACTAATGACCATCAGGACCATTCTTCTAACCATATGAATCATAGAGTAACTCTATATCATATCGATCATGGAAGAACAACCGTCCTCACATATGTTGAAAGCCACGTCAGGGGCTACTGAGACCATTCTTATAACCATATGAATCATAGAGTAACCCTTTATCATATGGATCATGGAGTAACCCTCCATAGAAGAAAACACATTTCCACATATGTTGAAATCCAAGCCATGGGATACAAGGACCATTCTTCATAATCTAGTCACTATCTGTGACACGGGAAGAATGAATGTCCTGGACCATTTTCCCTAATCTGGTCACTATCTGTGACACGGGGAAAATGACTATCCTATACCAATCTCCCTAATCTGGTCACTACCTATGACACAGGAAGACAAACCATTCTTCATCACTGGGCAATGCCCCACGAGAATGATTGTCCTGGACCATTTTCATGCAGAAAATGATTGTCTATGGTACATCAACAATCTGTCAAACCTAGACCATTCTCCACTAGTATTTCAACTAGGTTAAGGGGAATTCCAAAGTGTTCCAACCAAGTATGATTTTAGGGGATAAATGTCACTCATGGGCTAATTTTCCATGGTTTTTCCCAAAAAAATATTTGTTATTCTAAAAATGATTCGCCCAAATTCTATAGGATAAAATTATTTTAACTTAAAAATCACCAAAATTTTATACAAACTATATAAAATCCTTAGAAATTTGAATATTTTTACAAAAATGTCACCAAACATTTATAGTTGGCATATGAAGGATTAGTAAGATTCGCTAAGGTTTCTAAATTTTAAAATAAATTTCCATCCTTAAAATCACCCTTGGTTCCAACCCAAGGCCTTCCTTAGCACTGTTTGCAAGGTTTTTAACTCTAATCCATCAGGATTTTACCCCCTTCCTCAATACAAAGATTTTACTTCACCATGCCCCTCGTAATGAAGATTTTTTTATCTTGCAAGTTTTCCAAGGATTGGAGAAACATAGGGTTACATGCCTCCATTGTACCTCCCACACACAATTATCACAAACAATCAATTAACCTTTAGAATCAGATTCATTACACCACTAAAAGTTATATTTTAACATTCAATCAATATATTAAAGCTACCATTGAGAACATAATGCTATTCATATCCATTAACAAAAATTTACCATATACATGGGGAAATACTTATCTGTTTCGACTTAAAATTCAGCCAACCAACTGGATGAAGGTGAATTCCTTTCCACCCATCTGTAGGCTCTATCACACTTTTTCTTTCCTACAGTAATCCACCCCCATACCAGGCCATGATACCACCAAGGCACTCTCATAAGTTGGCTATCAAGTTAAGGATTTGGTCAGGGAGGTTACTCTCCTCCACTACACTAATAACAATAGAACTCCCCTCTTCCGACTGAGCTCAGGGAATCCATGAGCTTACCATAAGCCTTCCCAACCAGATTTCCTTTGCACAAGGGAGTCTCTTCACTGTTACACAATCCCTTGATGCCCTCCCATTACCAGTGTTTATTTATTTCTAGCAAGCACCAACCTATGACCATCTCTACTCTACTCTGAATATGGGTATTCTTTGTTCCAATGTTGACCATTTGTATTTAGCTTCCTATTTTCCTCATGAACAATTCCCATTTATCTCTAATTTGGTATGTGCATAAGATCTATTTTGTCATTCTTGTTACCATACATACTATGTTTTCACCCTCTTCCTCCTCATTCCTTTTCCTGATCTAGAACATTCTTTCCCCTCCTCGGGTTCACCAAATTTCTTTTGACGGAAGAAACCCCCAGGGTCAAGATCACAGATCTAAGGAGAACTTCCAAGTACACCTAGATGACAAATTTAATTTACCCTTCACTCCTTCAAGTACAAGTTCTAAAGGCAATCATAAATGCTCCAACTACCCATTCTGATGTCATTAACGGGTATCTTGTGGACAGGGTCGACATGGTACTTCAAATAGGTTAGTCATTCAAGATTATGTAGGTGTAGGTTGGGTTTCTAAGAAAGCTTTATATTTTCCTCACATAAAATTCCTAGTTTCCCCCTCACCAGCTCCCACTCATGGTATCATGGCCAGTGTTGCAATTCTTCCCCTCTCAGTCAGTTGGTAGGTATTTTCATTTTGTGATTAAGGTTGGTTGTCATTGATGTCATCCCTTGAAGAAATCCCCATGGCACAAAGGTTGGGTAATGGACCCAAGATTGTTTGATGTAAATATGACTCGTTATTTTCTTGTCATAACTGATAATAAGTAGAAATGGATGAACTCCAAAGTGGTCCCCTTATGGTGAAAGCCCTCATGGGAAGACGCTTTACGGATTGAGTTATCCTAGAAGTATGGCTAGAGAACCCATGCTTATTTGTGGAATAATGAGATGAATGCTAGTGAATTTGTCAATGAAACTATCCTAGATGGATAATTCTTGTCATGTCATTTCCAGTGGTATGTGTAACGTCACATAACTCCTCACGGTTAGAGAGTTATGGCCATGAGAAGTTGGAGAACCCAAGTTTGGGTAATGGGCCCAAGTTTGTTTGATGGATAACGATATGAGTTTTGATATATTTTCAAGTAATACTATTTTATATGGATAGTACATGTCATTCCATTTCTGGTGGTATGTGGAACGTCACATAACTCCTCACGGTTTGAGAGTTATGGCCTTACGAAGTTGGAGGACCCTCATATGTCATCTAGAA
>SNQJ01S0255848.1:0-12541 GCA_010110895.2 Picea sitchensis | reverse complement strand
ACAGGTTGATGCATGGTTCAGGTTTATTGGTACATGTTTACAACGGTATATCTCACAATGATAGTGTGACAGTGGTTCCATCATTCTACTTTTACTTCAGGGCGGTTGGATGGGGAAAGGACAGGTGGTTGTAGCCACATTCCGGTTGTACCCAGAGAACATAGTGGTTGTAGCCTCCTTCTGGTTGTAGCCAGAGAATTGAGTAGTTGGAGCTTTCCTAAGGTTGTAGCCTGAGAAACTATGGGGTTGGAGCCTCCTTCCAGTTGCAGCTGGAAAACAAAGGAATTTGGTGCTTCCAATGAATGTAATTCTTCAAGACATATAAGATAAAGCATGCAGTGGTTTTCTCCCAATTTGGGTTTCCACATAAAACATTGGTGTAGTGTGTATGTGTGTGATTTTTCATTTCTTATTGCTCATTATTGGATAATAATTCTACATTGATATAGCACTTGGATTATTTGGAGAAAAAGGATTATAATTACGCTATTACTTATTCACCCCCCTCTCATTAATCCAACATCATTAACATAAAACACAATTACAGTCTTCATAAATTACAATGCATGATGTCTTAAGCATAATTACATAATTGGGGGCAAACAGGGTGTTACATTCCCCTCCCCCTTAAGGAAACATCGTCCTCGATATTTTTAACACCATATACACAATTTTACACATAAAACAAAAATGGGTATGCGATCCTCATGGAATCCTCTAGTTCCCATGTGGCCTCATCTACTCCAAAGTGCTTCCATTTCACCTTAAACTACATGACGGCTTGGTTCCAGAGAAATGTCTCTTTCCTGTCCAGGCTGTGTTGAGGCTCACTCCTTCTGCTTCCACCTATATCACAATCCAATCAATAACATGATTAGAATCATGAATATATTTTTTTAATAAGGATACATGGAATGCATTGTGAGCTTTTACAATAGGTGGTAAGGCAAGTCTATATGCCATCGATCTGACTCTTTCTAGGAATTCAAATGGTCCATAATAGCAAGGCGCCATTTTGGCACAAGTTCCCAATCTTAGGGAGATCCTCTTGGGTTTCACCCTGATATAGACATGATCTCCGACCTTGAATTCCTTATGAGTTCTTTTTTTATCTACATACATTTTTTGTCTGTCCTGGGCCGCTTTTAGGTTCTACTTTATTCTTATCACTTCATGTTCCATTTCTCTTAACAAGTTTGGTCCAAGTGTGATCCTATCCATGGGATTTTCCCAACTAATTGAAACTCTTCACTTACTACCATAAAAAGACTCGAATGGGCTCATCTTAAACAACTCTTGATACCCATTGTTGTAGGAAAACTCTACCAAAGGTATATATTCCTCCCATTGATTGGGATGATGCATGGCATGCATCCTTAACATGTCTTCCAACACTCTATTTATCCTCTACATCTACCCTTCTGTTTGAGGATGGTAGACTATGTTGAATGCTAGTTGCATTCCAAAACCCATAAATAAGTCTTTCCATAAATTCGATGTGAATTTCACATGTTGATCTGAAATAATGGTCTTGGGATACTGTGCAATCTAAAAATTTCTTTCATAAAAACATCTGCAACATCTATCTTGAAAATTTGGTTCAGCGCTTCCTGCAAGTTTCATGACATGGGTTAAGCCCCTCTTATGGATCCTAACTATAGTGATTGTGCAAATATTAATGCCTATCGGTTTTGGTCAAATGACAATCGTAGTCCAACAAATGGTATCAGAGCGACAGGTCTCGAGCTCAAAACTTGCCCGATACGCGCTGTGGGGAGATTGTTGGACATTGGATTCAACGCTTTCCGTGAGTTTTACAACATGGGTTAACCCCCTCTCATGAATCCCAACTCTGGAAATTGTGGAAGAGATTAATGCCTACGATTTTTGGTCTAACGACAATCATTGTCCAACAATCTATAGCTTTAAAAGTGGACTTAATTGGAATGAAATGAATTTCCTTGCTCAATTTATCCACCACTACCATGATTATATCATGTTGCTTAATTGTTCTTGGCATTCTTTTGATAAATTAATTCATGGAGATATTCTCCCATTTCCATTCTTGAATTTTTAATAGTCGCAACAATCCTACCGGGTGCTTGTGTTCAACTTTGATCTCTTAACACTCCAAGCACTTTGCAATTTACTCTACAACATCCTTTTTCATTCTTGGCCATTAATACATATTTGTTACACTTGTTATCATCATATGATAACAAAGATGACGCACATAAGGTCTCATGTGGAACTCATCCATTATGAAGTGTTTTAGCTTTGTTGAATCAGTTATATATAGCCTATTGTTATATAGTAACAACTCATCTGTTGTGAGTTGTTAATCCTCATACTTATTTATGTTTATATCTTGTTAGAAGATATCTTTTAACATATTAAAATTCTCATCACCTTCCAAGATAATTCTAATTTTCTGTTTAATTCCAAACTCACACACGCTTGTTGGTTCTAGGTGCACTATCTTCATACTTCGGCTAAGTGCATCTAACATTCGATTTTCTTTTCCTTTTATATCTTTGATCTCAAAATCAAAATCATTGATTAGTTCCATCCACCTAGCAGGTATGGAATTCAACCATGGTTGATCAAATAGATACTTTAGTCCATAGTGATCTATCACCAAGACAAATCTCCTTCCAAGTAGGTAATGTCTCCACATCTTCAGGACGTGATGGCTGCAAGCTCCAAGTCGTGAGTGACATATCACTGATCATGCTCATTTAGTTTCCTTGATTCGTATCAAATCACATGTCCCTCTTGCATAAGGACTCTACCAAGTCCTTCCTTGAAAGCATCAGTTCAGACTAAGAAATATTTCTTGGGGTCTTTGATTTTAAGACAAGGGCATTGGTAAAGAGGTGTTTCAGCTACTAAAAGTTGGTCTCACATTCTGCTGACCATACAAAATTCATCCCTTTTCTTTGCAATGAGGTAATGGGATGACCGATTTTGGAAAATCCCTTAATAAACCTCCTATAATATCCATCTAATCCCATGAATTACCTTACCTCAAATACATTTCAAGGGGATCGCCAATCCATGATTTCCTTAATCTTTTATGGATCTACATCCACTCCCTCTTTTAATATTGTGTGATTCAAATAATAGATTTCCCTTTGGAAGAAGTCATATTTACTATATTTGGCGTATAGTTGGTGACCTTTAGCAGTTTTAGCACCAACCTAAGATGCTCCTCATGCTCCTCCTTGGTCTTGGAATATAATAGGATATCATCAATGAACACAAGGATGAACTTGTCCAAATATTTTCTCATAATGTTTTTCATCAAACACATAAAGTTGGTTGGTGCATTAGTAAGTCCAAAAGGCACCACCATGAACTCATAGTGTTTGTACCTTGTTCTAAAAATTTTCTTGTGTATGTCTTCATCCTTAATCCTAACTTGGTGATATCCTGATCTCAACTCCATTTTAGAAAATATTGTAGCTCCTCTAAGCTGGTTAAAAACATCATCAATCATGGGCAATGGGTACTTGTTCTTGATGGTCATCTTGTTCAATTACCAGTAGTCAATACACAATCACAAGGTACCATCCTTTTTCTTCACAAACATCACCAATGCTCCCCACAGGGACACACTTGGCCTAATATACCCTTTACCCATCATTTATTTTAACTGAACCTTTTACTCTACCAACTTTTGTGTGCTCATTATGTAGGGTACTTTAGATGTTGGTACTGCTCCTGATACAAGGTCTACGAAAAAATTGATATCTTTCTTAGAAGGAAGTTTGGGTACCTCCTCTGGGAACACATATTTAGATCCCACAGTACCATATGCTCCTCAATCTTCAACTCATTATTCTCTACTACATTGAGTACTTGTATCACATACAAGGGACACCCCTTTCAGTTTAACTTCTTGAGTTACGACGTTGATATTTCCCTTATCAAGACATGATTTTGAATGTCTTGCAACACCCTCGTGTTACCTTCATTTTCCACACATTCAAAGGTATTGACATGGAAGTTCAATTTTTATTATGGAAAACTAGCCAGTCTATTACTGTCAGCACATCATATGATCCTAAAGGTAGGATGTTTAAGTATGCTTGTGTATGCATTTCACTCATCTCAATTGGACATACTTCAATTACTTTTGTTACCTTTAGCTTAGTTCCCATGGCTAACTGAACCAACCATGGTTTTGCATGCTTTTTCATCTATAAATCACATGCTTCAACAACATGGGGTGAAACATAGCTAATGTTAGAACTAGGGTCAACCAAAATAGAAATTGGTTGTTTGACAATTATACCTTCTAGCTCCACAATGGAAGCTTGGTGGTATTCTTGTTGATTCTCAATAGTTGCATAGATTCTTGGCACATTTTTGGCCACATCGTTAACAGTAGTAGCCTCCTGGACATGGTAAACCCTTTTACTATCATGTTTTCTATGAGGGAAATCTCTCAATATATGTGTGTATCCACAACCCCAACATTGTAGATATCCTTTCTTCGGCTCCTCTACCTTCTCCCTCACCTATTTTGTTGTTCTATTTCCACTTTGAGATGTAAAATTTTAATGGTGTGTGTTTCTAGTCAGATGACCGAACTGGGCACCTCTTTTTGGATTCTTATACTAGGATGGTTTAAATCCATTCCTCTAAAATCTAGGCTTATCTTTTCTCTTCCAATCCTTAGGAGGCTCCTACCTATGCTTGGATTGGTCATAACAACACTTTTCCTTTCTAAGTGTGTCCTCGAATGACTTACGCTCGTCAAACTCAATCTTATCTTGGTAGCTTTGTGGTAATCCACTGAGGAACCATTGTATCCTTGCTTTCTCATTCTTGAGGTAGGGAATTGTTGACAGCCGGGAAAATTCCCTTCTACAACAGGGGATAACTACCCGATTGCAAGCCCTAATTAGAATAGTTTTTTCTTGGGATGTTAGTTTCCAACCAATATGTGGGATTGACTTTTCACTCAAGATGTTTTCTCTTTGAAAAAGAGTTTAAATAATTTAAGTTTTGATCTAACTTAATCTAGGTTTACAGAAAAGAAGACTAATCCACTATTCATATCTCAATTGAGAGCAAAACTAAAAGAGTGTAGAAAAGAAGGATAGATTCTCAAAACCTAGAAAGAATTCATCATTTCAAGAATACTCTGAATACAATAACAATTTCTACTAAAAATAGATAATAATAATTACATCTACACTATGTTGATAGCCAAAAAAAAAAACAATTAGAATTTTTGTAAAACAAATGAGTATGAGACAATATTCTAATAAATTATTTTCCAAAGTGATGTTAGTTCATTCACAACCTGCAATAAATTGTTTGGCTAAAATGCTATTTATGTTGGCTAACAGGAAACAAGTATCAAGCAAAAGAAACACAACTAAATGACAAACCTCTCAGAAAAAATTATTCAAGACTCTTCATCTATTTAAATACACTCAACAATTTCCACAAATCATAAAAATATTCCTTAACGAAAAAGAGCATATGGTTAGTTGGCATAATGAAATAATAACAAAAGTAATTTTATGAAAATTGAATGAAAAAGTACTCATCAATATTTAACAGAAATGCAATACCATCAACTTGCTCCATTCAACACAAAATGCTAACAAACTGGAATTTTCAAAAGGATTAGACTAAAACTAATAAAATACCAAATTCCAATCTTAATTTTGAAAACCATGAAAGAACATATATATAGAATTTTAAATAATACCAAATTTCAATCTTAATTTTGAAACCCACAAGAGACAAATATATATATATATATAGTCTCTTGTGGTTTTCAAAATTAAGATTGAAATTTGGTATTATTTAAAATTCTATATATATATATATGTTCTTTCGTGGTTTTATATAATTTTAAATAGAAATACCAAATCCACATTTAAATACTAGTCCCTTGTTCTGAAAGAATCCAAAAGTATCATACAAGATAAATCTTCCCTTTAGTTGTTCAAAATTTCTCCCCCTTATTCTTTGCATTTCCAACTATTTATAATATTTTAATGGAGTAACTAACTATTCTGAGATCACTCTTATCATTTATTACAAAATATTTTCATATTTTCTTTCCTAATATCATTGATTCGATTCTGGGCTAAATATTCAACCATGATTTTAAAGATTGTTATTTTCCTATTCTTGCTACTATAAAATTTCCAAGCTAACACCTGGGTTGAGTTGCAAGTTGACCAATGGCTAAATATTCAACCATGATTTTAAAGATTGTTATTTTCCTATTCTTGCTACTATAAAATTTCCAAGCTAACACCTGGGTTGAGTTGCAAGTTGACCAATGGCTTTTAAGTCAAATTATCCAGATCAACAAGCAGCACACCATCTTATGAAAACAAGGGCGATAACCCATATGTATAATTCCTTCGGATCTATCTAAATGTATGTTAACAAATGAGAAATTAAAAAAACTTAGTTGTCTTCGTAAGCATAGATAACAGAAACTGATATTTCCTTTTTGCTAATTTTGAAAATCAAAATGAAATAGTTGTTACCTAATGATCTTGAACATTATTTCTATGAGAGATTCTTACCCAAGATGGAGGTGTACATTCCACAACAAAAATAGATAGGTTTTGAGGTCAAAACTGGATTTGGGTATTAGATATAACCACGGGCTGAAAACACCTTGCTTCAAAATTTTGGCAAATTTGTTGGTTTCCTTGCTTGAATTCAATCTTTTGGTCTTGAAGGAACATCTCTATTGTTTGACCTCCTTTCACTGACTTTTATTCTTGGTTTGCGCACGAGGACCTTTACCTGTAGGCTCTACTTTTGCAATCTCAATTTCTTCTTTTGTTTGAACCATTTGTATGCTTATTTTGCTAATAGGGAATTTTCCTTTTTTAGTTGTTCATTTTCATCTTTTAGACTGTCATTATCATCCATTACCCTTAGACTTTGCTCTCTTAGAAATTCATTTTTAATTTTGATGAACTTTTCAAGGACTTGTAATTGTTGAACCTCATTTTTTAGCTTCATAACTTGTTCCTTCTTTTTCTTTAGTTGGGAAGTTATAAACAAGGTTGACAGAGTGACTAAATCTTCATTTGCTATTTTGTTGGTTCATCTCTCACATGGTTGGTGTTTGTAGGCACATCATTTTCTTCAACATCCATAGTTGTAGGTAACTCCTTATTAATGATGTTGGTTGGAGAAACTCCTTTGTTGTTGACAGAAGAAGGACCTCCTTCCATCATTTCAATGCTTTCTAAAAATTTATAGAAAACATGTTGAGATTCATCAATTCGGGGGTTGATCTAGAGTTTGGTTTTGAGAATTGGACTTTGTGTCTTTTTGTAGGTTTGTCTAAAATAGGGCTCCTTTCTTCATTTCTCCTTTGATCCTCTTGAAGTCTTTTATCCATGGCTCTAGTTTTTCTGGGTCGCGGTATCAAATTTGTAGTTTTATTTTCTTTTATACTACTTTTCCCTTGTTTATCCTTTTTAATCCATGAGATTCCAAGGATTTCCTGGACATCCTCTACGTCCTCAAGTGTATGATCCATTATCTTCTCAGCTACATTCTCTGATCTTACTTTTTTAGTGCCTTGAAGGAATCCCATATAACAACTCTTGTGGTACTTTGATATTCGAAACCATTATCCAGTAAGAATTTAACCCATTCTATTCGTTGTTTTTGGAGCTCATATTTGACAATAATTTTAACTAGGCCAGGATGGTAAAGAGACCTGTCAACATTCTTATTTTTCTTCTGGATAGCCTTTGATATCTTCGTTAAAGATTTGATCAATAAATAGGGCATATTTAGAAGCTTTTCACCTTTTAGATGCAATAAAATTATGATATGATAAAGGAAAATCAAGCTAAAGCATCCCTCACATGTTACATATTTATGATTTAGAAAATCTAGGTCTTTCCATGGATCCTTCAACCAAACCCTAGGTACCCTTGTAGCCTAGTTAGGTTTCTATCTATTTCTTATGAGGAATGGAGTCCAGGCTCTCAAGTCAATGGATTTGTTCTTAAACCATTTCCCACCAATTTGAGGAAGTCCTAGAATTTGAGATAAAGAGTTTTCAGAGAGGTGGATGGTCATATTGTCTACCTATGAACACTCCCATCGAAGATCTGAGAAAAAGTTTTTTTCATGTCCTCATTGTGCCCAATAAACTTTTCAAAGAATTTCCTCTAGCTTATCTTCTCCAGGATTACATTACATTCAGGATCAATGCCAATTAGTTCTACTCCATAGGGTTCAAATCGAATTGCCATGCTTCACTGTGAAATTTTCTCGTATCCAACTCAATCTTCTATTAGCTTTGTCCCAAAATTTAATTTCCTCCATTTCTTAATTTTGTTTCATTTGTCTCATGAAAACTTGTTAAACTCTGAAGTGTCTTCCTCTGATTGTAATCTTTGATTTCATGGTGTATATTAGCAAGGTGGTGGGAAATAAAATTGGGTTTAATTAAATGTTCATCCAAGTGTACTAATAGCTCATGGGGAATTGATGAATCATTTCCAATTAGACACAACATTAGTTATGAGTATAAGTAAAGGGTATTAAGAGTTTGTAGTGGAACGAGTAATTATATCAGGCATAGGTAATGTTATGATCGGATAATCACTCATAGCGACAATATATTTCCAAACCATAAGGATTAACAATTAACATTTTAATGTCTATTTTAACAAATATAAATACCAATTATGTTTCAAATGTTAACTTTTGCTCATGAATATATCATTTTGCAACTGATCCTTAAGCTTCATTGAATTTGATGGGTCGAAACCCTGTGTATGAATTGAGTAGCTTTCTCTTTGAAAAACCCTATCATCAAAATGGGACTTTGTAAGGTAAAGTAAAAATCATGAAGCAAACTTATTTCAAACTCAAAAATATGATTTTATCAGCAATTAAAAGATTCCATCAAATCTTGTAATTTCTTATTTCAACAGTCTTTATTAAACTAGCATCTATCAGTTTTATTTTGAGGTAACTAAAAGAGTAAGATTAGTACAAAAGTGCACCAACTTAATTTATTGTGATAAAAGAACATATCCTTTATGTGTATATGTTTAGGTCTTCAAAAGATAATAGAGAAATTTTGAATTTTAAGGGACCGCCTAATGATAATGTCAAAATTTCAAAAGGACTCCATTATGTTTATTAAAGAAATTGAATAATGGAGGGAGGTTGTTGTACCAGTCACAACAAATGTCGACATGTTGGGAGAAGCAGTTGTCTCTGATATTGGAAGCATAGGGATTTTATCTATTTTTCACTTATTGATTTGGAAATATAATACTTGATATCTAAGAACAATTTATTCAACATTAATGTTCTTGTTCTTATCATAACATTTTAAAAGAGCAATAAAGAATGGAATGAGACAATGAGTTTCAAATTAGTTGTGAAATCACATTGAAGCCTAGGTCTTTATACAAACTGAATCTGTCACGCATTTTTTCCTCGTCTCTCTTGAACCCGACATTGCTTCATTGCCCGCGAGCATACATAGCCCCGATGAAGGTTCCTTAGTATCATAGAAGCATTGCCTAGCTACCAATGAACGTCCATAGCCCCGACAGGTTTACTTGTACTTCCCACACTTAATAGTTCTTTCAATTTCCATTTCATAGTTTACACCCTTTTAAAGATATTTATAAGATGTTGTTTTATGCAATGAGTGTGATGGAAGGAGGGTGATACGAGAGGTATTTTGATTGGTGAAATTTTGGTAGATAAAAACTAAGTCTAATACTTTACTTCCATTCCCAATTATCATTATTGCCAACTTTATTCATGATGGATGAAGCTCTTATAAAATATTTACATAAGATTTTAGATGATTTAATGTTTATCTTTAAGAAAAAGTAAATATTTCCTTGAGGATGTAGTGAAAATAGGAATACCCTCTAAGATTTGTAATCGAGACATGCCTTCCTATGTATTACCATAATGTAATGAATGATAAAATTCAAGAAAGAAGATAAAACCAAAAGAATGTACAATATTTACAAATAGTCATTTTTACATGACTAGGAAAAATATTTTTTTAGGATTTGGCCATTGATGGGGAGGTTTTCAATATCTTCGTTTAATGTTTGTAAAATAAATGTTGATGTACCAAGTTTTTGGGAAATGATAAATGGTTTGAACCAAAGATGTTGAAATTTTGTGTGTTTTTCTTCTTTCTTCGTGAGCTTGTCCCATTTCAAGACTAGATCTCCAACTTGAAACTCTTTCTTATTTATTGAATGTTTGTCAAACCATTGTTTGATTATTGTCGAGTGTTCATGAAACTTTTTCTTGGTTTAGTCATGTTCTTCTTCCAAATTAGTTAATGCATCAATTCACATTTGCATCTTTGAACACGGTTCCTCTTGGACAGACTGGGCTAACTGCAGAGAATAAAGAAAGATATAGGGAGGTAGAATAGCTTATTTTCCATAAACAAGGAAATAAGGTGAATTTCCTATTGACTTCTTGGGAGTTACTTTGTTTTCCAATAATGCATTATAAAAAAAATTATGCCAATTTCTTTGATGTTCATGAACGGTCTTTTTCAGTATCCAAATTAAATTTTTATTGGTCGATTTAGTTAAACCATTCCCCTCGGGGTAATAGTTTGTAGAATACTTAATTGTAAACCCTTTTTCCAAAGCAGATTCAGTTATCTTAAGGGATGAAAATTATGATGCATTATCAAAGACTAGAGAATTTGGAACACCAAACCTAGAAATTATAAACTTATTAAGGAAGGAGATCACATGGTCTTCATTAGCTTGCTTAAGAGGAATGGCTTCAGTCCATCATGTAAAATAACCTATCACAACAAGAATATATTTGTGGAGTTGTGTAGAATTGGGGTTGATCTCTCCGATAATTTCTAGGCCCCATTGCTCAAATGGACCTTCCACTTCAATTGGTTACAAAGGAAAATCAAGTTTCTTTTCTCTTCCCAAATATGTCTGACGGAGTTTACATTTTCTAGCATATGAATAAGCATACTTGAATAAGGTAGGCTAATAATAGTCGACCCTTAGAATATTGTGAGCAGTTATTTCTCCACCAAAATGTCCTTTGGTCGATCCATCATAAAGTTGATCCAACACCTTAATTGCATCAGGTTTTCAAGACATATTAGAAAAACATTATCATAATTCTTCCTAAACAATGTTCCATCAATAAGCTTATACTTGGTTTATTTTAACATTAAAGATCTTCTTTTCTTAGGTTCTAAATATTCAGGAGAGGAACCGTGAGTGAAATAGTATTTGGTATCGTTATACCATGAAAACATAGGTGTTGGTATATACAGACCTTCATTGCTTTCCTCTAGTTCATTCTCCCAACCACTATGTTCACTTACCTCAAAAGTTTTTGAATCAGCGAGTAACTTGTACAAACCTTGTCCTCTTACGATTTTTCGTTGGTTTGATTTCAAGGTCATATTCCTGGAACGTGGTCATCCAATTTTCTCTTTTATCTCCCAATTCCTTTTCAACAACAAGTTTCTAGTCAAAGGAGGTGGTACAATGACCTTTGTATGTCAATTCTAAAGGAATGGGTAGAAATATTTCACTACTTTGAAGACAATATAATATTGTTTATCAATATTGGGATATTTCAATTGTGCGCCTTACAAACCATAACTCCTRAAAGATATTGGGATTTTAGAACCTTTTGTGTTTTTCTGAGTCAAAACAATTGCATAAGACACGTTAGATGAAAAAGTATACAAACTAAATTATTTCTCAAAATATGGACTCATTAGAGTGGGAGTCTAAACAATTCCTTCTTTAATACTTTTGAAAGATTCTCTTTCTTTTTCTTCCCATTTAAATTCATAATTATTTTAATCATGTCTTGTAAGGGCTTAAAAATTTCAACAAATCTAGGGACAAATCTCCTCACAAAAATAATCTTTCCTAAGAAGGATTGCATGATTTTTTTATTGTGAGGAAAGAAATTTGTGAAATAGTCATAGTCCTCTTAGGTTCTATCACAATCCCAAGTTTTTAAACGATAAAACCCAAAATTTTACCTTCTATTGCCACGAAAATTGTCTTATTTAGATTCAAGGAAATCCCATATCTTTTACATCGATCAAAGATTTTTCTCAAATGATCAATATGCTCATGTCTACTTTAGGAATAGATCGTGATGTCATCTAAATAAAAAACCATTGATTTATTAATTAATCCCATAAAAGAAATGTCCATGGTCCTTTGAAAAGTGGCATCGACATTTATCAAATCGAAAGGCATCTTCTGATATGCATAGTGTTATCACATGGAATTGATTGGGTCAATTCATCCTTTAGGTTTTTTATTTTTATCATTAGTGTTGTTTAATTTTTACTTTTGTCCTCTCCTTATAGTCATTTTGGGTTTTAGCAAAAATAAATTTAGTGTTGATATTGACCCATTACCCTTGGGTTATATCTTCATCTTTATGATAATATTAGACAAGCCATCATCCTTATGCCTCCACCACCACCCTGACCTGTCACCACTTCCACGATGTACTAAAACCCCTCCAC
>SNQJ01S0255847.1:2080-12559 GCA_010110895.2 Picea sitchensis | reverse complement strand
AAAACACTTGCAAACAATCAAGTCTTCAAAAACCAGTGCTCTGATACCAACTTGATCTAAAAATGAAGAAGACTTGAAAATCTTGAAATTATTGCAAGTAAATGTTATGTGTTAAAAGCAAATGGATCAACTTTGCAACACATTAATTAAGGGATTACTCATGCAAGATACAAATAGACAACAACATAATCAATGAACATAAGCACATAAACACAACAATTGATAAAGGAGTTCACCCCTCTCTTGGGCTACATCTCCTGGTCCAGCTTCCAATGGATCATTATTATTAATTGCTCAAAGTGGTCAAAAACATGCCTTACGATGCTCAAACTAACCAACAGACTACTCCAATGGCTTCAAAGCGTCCAAAAACCCCTAGCTGGGCTTTTTCAGCACCCCAATCGATCGAAAAACAAAGAAGTTAGGCCTCTTGGAAGTCCCCTCTTCAAGCTTGTTGTCTCTGCATCTACAAAACGCACCCTTGTCACATGAACCTGACACACACGCAATTTAAAGCGTGAAAACCCAGCACCGGGCGCAACCACGCCAACGATGCGAACTGTAGGACGGTTATGGGTGCGCCAGCCCCTAACCGCCTAGCACCTGGGCACATGGGAGTCATAAGACCTCGCGCTTTGGCAAAAAGGCTAACCGTTACAAAACCGTTGAACTACCCCCGTGCTCCATTCATGGTCATATGAGTTAACAAAACCACAGGCTATGTGTTAATCCCCGCGCGCCAACCGTTGGGTGATATAATATGGCATAGGCATATGCAAAAATAAATGACCGCGGGCCGGGGCTACGCCCCGGCCCGACCCCCCGCCAACGATCACATACTTTGAATTTAAATACAATTGAACTCATATATATAATAAGTCACAACCGGTGGTCCATTGGTCGGACGGTATTTGCGAAGGTGCTATGTGGAGGGGAGTTCCGGGGGTCGAACCCCACGGACTCAATTAATTTTACATAGCAAACCAAAAGCCAATAAAGGGGTGCCACGTGGCAGCCCATGACTGGGCCACGTGGCACCTTACCATTGACCAACAAAATGCCACATGTCGCATTCCGATTAAACCACGTCTGCCAATTAGAATTTTCCACATCATCACATGCCACATCATCATACGGTCGTACGGCCCTGCCACGTCAGCCTGTACGGATTGTACAGACTGTACAGTGAACGTCCTTTTTTTGCATGTTTGACTTTATGAACAGATTGCAATATCTCTCGCTCCCGACGTCTGTTTGAGACGAAACGAGTTGCGTTGGGTTCGCAATGACGAGGCCTATGCTCTCGTTTGGTTTGAAACGATTCTGAGCACTTTGAATTTTTGAGCAAAATTTGATCCCCTGATCAATGTCTAAAAATCAAATTCATAAAAACAAAGCATATGAAAAAACAAAGTAAGTAAAGATCTTAAGCAATCATATAACCAAAATCTGAAACTAGACTATCTGTTATAATCTGAAGCTATTAGAGATGATGATTTAAATTGAAGAATCAAAGCTTCAACTAACCTAACAAGTATACTACCAAAATCTAATACTAACATTATCCTACAGGAATGTCGACCTCTGTTGGGCGGTGTCCCTTGCTGCTTCAACAGGTCAACGACTAGAGTCTATAGTAAGTTGGTCTTTAATCCACACATCCCTCTTACTCAAATCTTAAAACATGAAATTAGATTATACCAACAACTCAATTCGCATTCATTCCTTAATGATCAAAACATGGACATATATGAAATTCTTTCATTAAACTCAAACTTAGGATATGTTTCACAATATGCAACACTGCTCTCTATTTCTTCATATGTCTATATGTCCATATCCCCCTCTCCTCTCTCCCTTGCCATGACCATGTTCTTATAGAGTTCAGGTCGTGATTTACAAGGAAGAGATCATTAATTACATGGTAATCAAATTTGATGGTTGCTTGATTGCTTTTCTAAACTAGGTTACTTCCATCCAACAATATTCTCAATATCATTAGCATATAGAGATTTAATCAACCACCAGATCTTCACGGGTGGAGGTACCGGAATCAGACCGTCATGTTGGTATCAGAATTAGACAGTCACATTGGTACCAGACTATAACAGGAAAGCTGTGTTATTTTATTAATCCACTCCAAAGCGCCTTCCATAACTCTGTAACTGTAGAGAATTTTCGAAAACGGCTCTTAAGAGACCTAATTGGCCATGCTCGGAGAAAACCCCATGTTTTAGAATATTTCGATTCGCTTCCATGTGCACAAAAATCGAGGTGCAAGTTGACAGTTTGAGATTTTTCTATTTTCTGAAATATTCCCCCTGAGATGGAGGTCCACACATGCGAGATGGGCGAATTCTGACCCACGTGTCTGCATGGCGACGACGTTCCCGATAAAACACATGCCCCTAATTTTCTTCTAGAAGACTTTAAAATTCGACTTTTACTCTAGTACCGGATGACTGGAAATGTCAACGATCAAGGCTACCTAGTCACCCAACCTGTTTATTCAAATCACACCATTAGAAGATCTCTTTTTAATAGATTAACACATTTTCACTAATAAGAACGTACAAAATATGCATAAGTATTGAACTACCTCATGGGCTCTTCTTAGGTTACACTTTTACACCAAGTACGGGAAAACCAGTTATGTAACAAGGCCAGTTGATCAAATTAAATGATTAGAACATGCATTAAAACATGACAAAACGAAGTCCCAACATTCCCCCATGCCTAAACTATTGCATGCCTTCATGCAAAACTGTCAATCCATACTTCAAAATAGACTTGAAACACCAGTTCATGTTGGTCAACCCCACATGCCTACTTTATTGCAGGTCTAAAGACAACCTGATATTCAACCAGGGTTTGGTACAAACGAAGGATCAAGAATGCAGTACCAAAACAAGTATACAATGAAAGAATTCTTGTTGAGCAAAGTGTAAGTGACCATTCATAAGAGCATTTATTAACCGTGAGTGCAACGATCAAGTGACTATCATGATGACATGACATAATCAAATAAGAAGTGTGCTTTGTAATATGAACTTAATGCCGATACAATTCTTACTAGTAAAAATTAGAATGATAGCACATACCTTGCTAACTTGTGATATTTGATACTATTTCAGGAAAATACCAAAGATTGAGTCAATTTTACCAGAATCCGTCACTAGTGCTTGGTGAGAGTTTTAGTACCAGACCAACACAAAATTTGAAGTACCAGATCACTGCAAAGCTGAAGGTACCTGACTGATTATAAATTTAGACATAATTGGCCTAGTTTTACCTCAAGTTTACCTTTACTTTAATGTACGTTGCAGGCTATGAAGTGGAGGATGGATCAAAGTACATGTTGGATGCAACTGAGAGCTACTAGAGATCTAGGAGGGAGTTGATGAATATTGATCTAATGGGATTCCTTCTCTCTCTCTCTCTCTCTCCCCCATGCCTGTTGGTTTGCATGTCCTCATGCAAACTCTTTTATCACATGCTTCTATAAGAAATTACTACAAGATGAAAGAGGACTATGTAGAACTGATGCATGTTGACTATATGACCATTGTATAACCACATGATGTGTATGATCTGAAACATAGGCTGAATGTTCTTATGTTTAAAACTTGCAGAGTATCTGAAACAATCTTCATTCTTTAGGCTGGAGCTTATTGGAGGATCAGTACTGGAATTTCTTGTACCTTATGGAGCTTTTTTAACCTGTTCTTGTACTTGAGTTTCTTCCTTTGTGTTTGGTTTTGCAGGGTTGCTGCTGCATGCTACCCTCTGAAGATGAGCTGTGAGTCTGGAAAAGAGTCCTGAAAGAGGCTCTTTGACCTTACCCCATGCCGAATATGTTGCATATCTGTATGCAAGAAGATTCAACATTTTATATCATAATGGAGAAAAGATGATAAGAGCAAAAAGAAGCCAATCAAATTTCAGAAGTACATTTATCACCTAGCATATGATCTCATGCCTAAAAAGTGAAATTTCCCTTCTTTTGATGGTTTATTGACAAAGGTAGCATTCAACAGTGAAACAGGGGAATATTTATATGTTTGCCAGAAGAACAGATCCTACCTAACTTGCTTCAGAGATTTATTATCATTGGATGTTATAGATAAATTTCACAGTATAAGTAGATTAGACTCCCTAGATAGGGCTCCACTCTTAAAAAGTTGCCCTCTTAGGTAATGTAGGCTTTAGATGTCAGACCGGTAGGGTTGACTTAGGGTAATTCTCAAATGGACATTTGCTTGCAGTATTCATTTTTCTTGTTAATCTGGAATTTATATATATTTTTATGACAAAAGTGAATTTTTCAATCAAACAAGTATAAATGAGACATT
Source organism: Picea sitchensis (assembly GCA_010110895.2). Lineage (NCBI taxonomy): Eukaryota > Viridiplantae > Streptophyta > Pinopsida > Pinales > Pinaceae > Picea > Picea sitchensis. The sequence goes on along the minus strand of SNQJ01S0255847.1, from coordinate 8,207 downwards.
CACAAACCAGAACCCACTGCCAGCAAGCCTGTTCAATACTTCGGTGGGGTAGTTGTGTTATTTAGTGAGAGACATACCTTCCCCAGGCAGAATGCCCCATTGCCAATAGGCATGTTCAGTACCCTGATGGGTTTGCCTAGTCATACCACAGACCGGTACTCGTTGCCAGCAAACTTGTTCAGTATCCCGACAGGTTAGTCTCTTAAACCCTTTTTCTATCAGAGGCTTCTTGTCCCATAGTCACCTATTTTAATTTTTTTTTAAAGAGTGCTTTTGCACAGGTGACAGGGGGAGGCTCGTCTGAAAACCCTTTTACAGGCTGGGATGGTATTGGGTTAGAAGATATACTCTCTTATTTGAAATGTCTTTAAAGATTTGTTTGAAGGAAAAATAAACTCATGTATTTATGTTACTTCTTTAGAATATTCTAGATGTATGGTCTATCTGAGTTTGTCCATTAGAGAATGACCTAAAGTTACCTTAGGGTATTGATACATCCTCTTCCCATAAAGTTTTCTCAGTGTGCCCATGACAGAGAGTGTTCATATACTCATATGCTACTCTTTAGTAAAGATAATCCAATGATTACCGTTGAAGTGTAGTTAGGATGAAATAGTTACTTATAGGCTAATATTGTTAATCCCTTTAATCATGTTGAAGTACTGATGATGTTTGTAATGAACTTTTTGATGAAAACAACCTCTAAAATTTAAATCAAATTAAGCATGGTTCTTATCAAGCAACAGAGGCAAAATAAATTATATCTTCTCAGTCAAGCAACAAAACCAAAAGAAATTAAAGCAACTGAACCAAAAGAAATTAAAATGCGTCCCTTTAGCCAACAACTAAACTAAAAGAAATTAAAATACTTCCCTTTAGTCAGCAACTGAACCAAAATAAATTATTTCTTCTAGGATTGCATGAGAGATTCCATTTGATGTTGCAGCCAGCTACGTGGTTTCAGCTCGAATGGCACACAATAGGTTTATGATTTGTAGGCCTCACAGTGTGACTGGAATACTTTGCTTATGTGTATAGGATCTTCTTCTTGAATGTCTGATGGTTCACTATCAACCAGACTATAAGAAATCTGGGCATAATCTGGCACTGTTTCTGCGGCTGCTATTTTCAGGTATAACAACACATGTTTCCATTTATCATCTAAGACAAGACTACCAACATTATTCATCAAACGAACAAAAGCAGACACACCAATTCTAGCCAAACTTTGGACCCGCTACTTTATAAAGTTTGTTAGAAACTCCATCACTTTCCCAAGTAAATGGTTTATTGAATCATAGAATTTGACAAAAAGATCAACAAGTAGTTGCAGTGCCAATGTACATGTTTCAAAAACCCAAGCATCTTCATCAAGATCATTATATTTGTTTTCAGATTTAACAAGCATAGAAGTCATTTTCAAGTATAACAATCATCTTCACTTTATCATGTTATTGTTTGCAAAGAAAATCAAGATTGATGAATAACTTTTAATACATTACCAGATTTCTTTGCAGTACCGGATTATGACAAACTTGTTGGTACTGGATTAAAATAGTCTCTTCTGGTACCAAACTAGCACAGATCTGCTAGTACCGGACCAACACAGGTGTTTTGGTACCGGACCAACACAGTACTGAATTATATGTTGGTGCAATGGTTTCCCTTTAATCTTGGTAGTTTCTTGAAGTTCAAATAATCATCAATTGAGAAGTAATAGTATCTACATAGTAAAACAGGGAAGTAATGTTCCATCTGCAAGGTGTGGCACTACAAAACTCCAATACCCATAAGTACTTCCTTTATTCAAACAATTTAGAAAATATAGCAGTCATACTCCCTAAAGTTAATTTATCATTTTAACCATTGCAAAGGATATAAAAGTTAGCCAACAATATCTTATACCAATGTTTAGGTACTAGGCTGTTTTTTTTTTGTACTGGACTAGCATAGAGTGCTAGTACCGGATTGTTTTCTGGTACCGGACTAGCACGACACCAGATGACAAGTTGCAGGCTTCCCTGTATCCTTGGAAAGTTCTTGAAGTCCAAATTCTTTGTAAATTTACTTTTGAGGATTCATACTGCTAACACACTAGTAAAAAAAATAAAAAAAAATTGAAATTGCAGTGAAAAAGTAAGGCAAAGAGATTAATGGTCATGCTCGTAACATGGAGATGTGAAAACCTCCTTTTTTGAAGCATTGTCCACCTGTTCCGGTTGTCACTTTCATTTTATTGGAAAACAAAACTTATCAACACACCTAATCACTTTAATTTTTGTAGAAGATATAAAAAATGATGTTGCACCGAACTAACAACTATATGCAACTTTTATTTACTTATTTACTATCCTTGCTAATTGAGAAAGAGTGAGTCTTTCTTCAAGTATATGAAAATTTCCAGTGCATCCATGTGCGAAACAAATTTATAAGAAAACTCATATCCAAATATGGAAAAGATACCTCAATGGTTGTCCAGACATGAGAGGCCAGCTGCTCTTCTAGGAATGATGCTACAAATTTTCGAATAAGGGAGAAATATGGTAGTTTACCTACTGTTTGGATACAACCTTCAATATAATCTAGATTTTCTTGGCTTACTAGATCTTCCATTATCATGTCAAGTAAATCTTTTGAAATATGGTCTTCATTGATAAAATATGGTGTCAGGCAGGCATGAGACTCTTTAATTTCAGGTTCCAGCGTCCATTCTTTATCAGTTGTGGTCCATGAATCTTGAATCTCCTCTAGATGTTGTTTATGAACTTCTAGATCTGCTACATTGTGTGGCTCATGAGTCTCTTTCTCTTCTCTTCCTCCTTGAGATACAGATAAATATTTAACTGCAACCAAAACTTGGTCCACCTCAAATGTAGATAGGCCTTCGATAGCAATGAGGATTTGATCCACTCGATATGTAGGTAGGTCTCCATTTGCTATCAAAGTTTGTGAAATTCCTTGGAGTACCATTTCTTCCTTTGCTCATCAAACTCTTAATCATCATTCTTCTGCTGGCTGGTAGATCCTGTCTCGCAACATGGATTAGTACTCGGGGGTTCTTACAACACCCCAAAAATGGTTTATCTTTAAAGAGATTGATATTTTAATCTAAAACTACTAATTGCAATAAAACTCACCAAACTTGAACTCCTCGCTTACTTGGACCCTGTTGTCACCAAGTTATCCTTTCACACGAGTTAGTTCATTAAAAATAAAATTCACAAAGAAAAACACACTTTGCATTAAAGGAAGAAGGCAACCAGGCTTCGGAGAACCCCACTATAGTGGTCGCGTGGCTCTTTACTCACGTCTTAAATGTTTTATTCTCCTCCCTCAAGTAGTCCTCAACGACGCCAAAATGTTGTGCTGATTATATGTTTAGTATAATGCACTCATTAATTATCAGTCTGGGATTCGTAATCAACAGAGTTACAAGACACCGGTAAGAAAGGTAATTTCTAACGTCATGAGTATAGAACTATGTATGCTGGAAACAAATCAAAATAGCAAATTGAAATGCACTTTGGTTGTCTTTCATAGAGAGGTTATCTACTCCATTATGGCACATGCAAGTATGAGATGGAGTTGGTTTGATAGATCAAATATTCTATCTGACCCATAAAACTAACTATGCAATCCACACTTCTGAAAGGGAAATCACACATCAATCATCAAAACATAGCATGGGTAGTTCAACAGTCAATATACTGAGTATGCTATGGTTCACAATGTGCTGTTGTGAACTTCACTAATTCCTCTTCAGATATGTCTGACTACTGCTGCCAACATTCATGTCTAAAAATCAAATTCATAAAAATAGAGCATATGCAAAAACAAAGTAAGTAAAGATCTTAAGCAATCATATAACCAAAATCTGAAACTAGACTATCTATTATAATCTAAATCTATTAGAGATGATGATTTAAATTGAAGAATCAAAGCTTCAACTAACCTAACAAGTATACTACCAAAATCAAATACTAACATTATTCTACAGGAATGCTGACCTCTGTTGGGCGGTGGGCCCTTGTTGCTTCAACAGGTCAGCGACTGGAGTCTACAGTAAGTTGGTCTTTAATCCACACATCGCTCTTACTCAAATCTTAAAACATGAAATTAGATTATACCAACAACTTAATTCACATTCATTCCTTAATGATCAAAACATGGACATAAATGAAATTCTTTCATTAAACTCATACTCAGGATATGTTTCACAATATGCAACACTGCTCTCTATTTCTTCATATGCCTATATATCCAGATCCCCCTCCCCTCTNAAACTCAGGATATGTTTCATAATATGCAACACTGATCTCTATTTTTTCATATGTCTATATGTCCAAATCCCCCTCTCCTCTCTCCCTTTCCATGACCATGTTCTTATAGAGTTCAGGTCGTGATTTACAAGGAAGAGATCAATAATTACATGGTAATCAAATCTGATGGTTACTTGATTGCTTTGCTAAACTAGGTTACTTCCATCCAACAATATTCTCAATATCATTAGCATCTAGAGATTTAATCAACCACCAGATCTTCACAGGCGGAGGTACCAGAATCAGACAGTCACGTTGTGATCAAAATCTGGACCAGGGGACAAATTTTAGCTCAAAAATCAACATTCTCGGAATTTCCTCAAAACGAACGAGAGCATAGCCCTCGTCTTCATGAACCCAACGCAATTTGTTTCGTCTCAAACGGACGTCAGGAGTGAGAGATATCGCGATCTATCTGAATCGTCAAACAGTAAAAAAAATGGATGTTGATTGTGCAGTCCGTACAATCCGTACGGATGCTGACTTGGCATGTCTGTACGATGACGTGGAACGTACATACGCTGAGGTGACAGAAGTGATGTGGTAGATTTTGGTTGGCAGGTGTGGTCGAATCATTTGTCGACACGTGGCATGTTTTTGGCGAATGGTAAGGTGCCACGTGGCCTAGTCATGGGCTGCCACGTGGCACCCCTTTATTGGCTAATGGTTTATTGGTTTGTTGTTTAAAATTTTGTGGAGCCAAACGGATTTGAACCGGTGACCTCCCCCTTTGGTAAGCGCTTTAACAAAGTCCTCTGTGCCAATAGACCACATGTTATTCCTTGTAATGTATGTGGATTTTAATCTATTTAAATTTAACATATGGTATATTGGAGTGGGGGGTCAGGTCGGGGCTAGCCCCAACCCACGTTTATATGGTTTACATATGAACACATTTCAAAATGGTACGGGGTTTATTTGTGTATCCCGTGGTTTCTTGGAACGCGCCATATGCCCATGACCAGGAGCGCGGAAATGGGTTTTAAAAATTGGTTTTTAAAACGGTTAACGGTTAGCCCCTTTCTACATTTGTGCACGATCATATGACCATATGCCCAGGTGCTAGGCGGTTAGGGGCTGGAGGCGCCCTAATCGTCCTACAGTTTACACATTTATTCGGTTACGCATGTGTGCTGGGTTTAAACACGGATTTGGAGTGTGTTCTTGGTTCAAGCACACAAGGGTGCGTTTTGGCGAACCAGTTTCAGTAAGCTTGAAGGAAGAGGATGGCAGGAGGCCTATCTTTCTTATTTTTTGGCCGATTGAGGTGCCATAAAAGTCCATCTAGGGGTTTTTGGACATCCTGAATCCATTGGCACTATTATCAAGGCCATTTGAAGACTTATTTTGCAGGTTTTTCACCATTGAAGTCTCAGGAAGCTCTAGGGAGCTTGAAGCCCTCATTGATGGAGGACATGTGTTGGTGAGCCTATGTTTGTTTTCTGTGATTGAATAATCATTTTTGGATAATTGATATGCTAGGAAAACATTGGGACAAGTTTTAGAGGCTTTTGAGGACTTTTACAGGTGTTTTTTCCAAAGAGAAGCTCATGGAAGCTTATGGCCACATGTAGAAGAGGTCATGCCCGGATGAGCCATGATCCGTTTTCAGAGTTCTATTAGTCCTTTTTGGGGTTTTTATGTGTTCTGATCTCAATGGTACAGTCTATTTTTCCATTGGAGTTGAGCATCATCTTGTAAAAGAACTTTTGACAAATTAATCCCAGAGAGCCAAGTCCATTCATGGAGGCTCAAGGAGATGTAGCCCGGAGGGGGCTGAACTCCTTTATCATGTTGTGATTGTTCTG
>SNQJ01S0255846.1:0-11591 GCA_010110895.2 Picea sitchensis | reverse complement strand
CTAACGTCTGAGATCTGTCCTCCTTTTCAGTGCGCTTTTCTTGTCTATAATCAGATCTGACGGTCGACGTTCTGTTGGGACTTCACCTTGGCATTTCCCAATGGTAAATCTTGTGCAGCTCTGGTCCGATCTGAAGGCTGACGAGATTTCTGAATGAGATCCAACGGCTGTGGATCTCTGTCTTCCTTCTCCTCTGCGAACTCCTATAGCTTGAGCCTTGCTGCGTGCGTTTTCCTCAACGATGTTTCTCCTGAGATTTCACGTCCGAATCCCCAAGGGATTTTATCCTCCTTATCCTACCATCTCCACTGTTTGTACTTGCCATCAATGACAAGCATACTACTTGTTAAACATTTGCCAACAATGGTTTTATAGTAGAACGACTGCCGTTAGACCAAAACCCTCGGGTGATTAGTAAACTCATCACCGCCAGAGTTAATGGATCCACGGGAGTCTGTTAGACCATGTCGCGAGTCCCGAAGGAGGTGATGAACACCAATTCAACAATCTCCCCCTCAGCACCAACTGAGATACTCGACACCAATCGAGCGGACTCGAACCCGTAACCTTTCGCTTTGATACCCGTTTTATAGTAGAACGACTGTCGTTAGACCAAAACCTGCGGGTGATTAGTAAACTCATCACCACCAGAGTTAATGGATCCACGGGAGGCTGTTAGACCATGTCGCGAGTCCCGAAGGAGGTGATGAACATCAATTCAACAGCACCACCCTGCCACCCTAGTTTCTCTGGCTGCAACCAGATGGAAGCTACAAATTCCTGTTTTAAGATCCCACTTGAACCTCTGAGCACAATAGTCCTCCCGAGCACCTCCCAACCTCCCTATAACACAAATGAACATAAAAACCAATCAACTACACAGATACATCAATTCTTATCAATCTTTCTTTATTCTGAACATTTAGTTCTAATTGTACTGCAATACATTTCTTACTCTTTCTGTTCAGCAGGTTTGCTCTGCATCGACTTGTTCTGTCATTTTGCTCATCTTCAACTTGTTCTGTTATTCTGATCTGTGTTTCATTTCACACTGCACATATGCTCAATCTCCTCCTGCGCATCCTCTCATTTTCCTTTTCTTACAATTTCATTCTTTTATCCTATAGAACAAATAAAAAAATCACACTGTCTATCTCATTTTCTTTTATGTGCACATCTACGACGGTTGCACTTCGCATTTCCTTCGACAAAAGAAAGACAACTATCCAAGCAATTGAAACGCCAACTGATTGGCAATCATGAGTCCATTTCGCTAACAGATTCGTAACTGAAGAGTTAATTGTGAGAGAGAACATTAACCCTCCGATCTTTGTTCAAATTCACCTACACCGTTTGATTGGCTTCATGATATATTGCATTCATTTCCTTTAAATTGGGTTTCGACATTTTGGCTATCCTGTGTTGAGTGTCTCGACACTTCATTTCGCAATCTCCAAATTTCCGATACAAAACTTTTCTGCACTAGCCCCTTTCCGAATATGACTATGGTCATAACCAAGCATCTATGCAAAAAGCACTTTCGTGATTTCTCATTTCGTGATTTTCGACACTATGCTCCATTGACCCCAAGTCAGAGAAATTTTGATCACTTGCCACATGTTCTATGATTCGATGGTCTAGATGTGATCTTGATTCAATTTCTACGATTGAATCTCGATTTCGCGATTTCGACATTCTTGTTGCATTGGGTTCTTTGCCTCTCCATGATGCAATTCGCGAAACTCCGATATGGAGTTACGTCAATGGTCCAGATCTGATCTCTATTCAACGACTGCGATTAAATAACAATTTCACTTATCGCGAAATCAACATTCTTGTTGCATTGTATACTTGCCACTCCATGTTGCGCTCCCCGAAACTCCGATATGGAGTTAGATCAACGGTCCAGATCTGATCTTGATTCAACGGATGCGATTGAATCACAATTTTGCATATTGCGAAATCGACATTCTTGTTGCATTGTTTCTTTGACATCTCCAACACGCGATCCTCGAAATTTCGACATGGATTGTAATCAATGGTCCAGATCAAATCTTGATCTGACAGCTCAAATTACATCACGATTTTGCATATCGCGATATCGAGATTCCTGATGTTAATAATCTTTGACATGTCCAACTCGCAATCCTCGAAACTCCGACACAGACTGAAATCAACGATCCAGATTCAACCTTGATCTGACGCTCAGATGAAGTCGGGATTTTTCATATCGCAATTACACCCACTTCTCCTTGTACCTTAAAGGATGTGCGGGTTCTTCTTGATCCAACGGTGGTTGGATCCTGCGCTTGGATCTAACTCCTGAGATCTGTGCTCCTCTTCAACGATCTCTTCTTGTCTACATTCAGATATTGCTTGGTTGCGTTGCCTTCGATCATTCGATCTTCTTGAACTTATGCATGCTACTTTCCATCAATGACAAGCATTCGATGCCTGTTAAATATTTTCCATTCATTGTCTGTTAAATATTTGCCAACGACATCCAAACCAAAATGGATTTCCTAAACATCTCATCATCATGAGCTACCTATCAATATCCTATCAAAATCGAGCAAAAATTTAGACACCAGAACTAATGAGAATTCGTCTCTACAAATATGAAACAACCAAAGCACGGTAAAGATGAACCTAACCAACAGGCTCTAGAAAACCAGTCCAAGAGACAGGACAAAAAGGGTAAAGGGAAGATGAAGAATGACACTGTGAAGTGGTGTGACTTCCACAAAATCCCCTGGCACAACACCGATGAATTTCACTCGAAACAATCATTTCTGGCCGAAGTCAAAGACATGAAGTCAAACCCTGATTTAGAATTTGATATATAAAATATTAAAAAAATACAGATCATTGATGCAGACCCCACTACCACTGTTGTGACCACAACAATTCAACTAGAAGAATCAATAGATCTTGAAGAGTGGGGGGGGGCTCTTCCATTCACATATGTGGGTTAAGGGGACCCTATTGTATTTCATTGTTGATAACGACATCCATAAGAACCTCATCTTAGCTAAGGTCTTAAAAAATTTGGGGTTGTCGACAACACCACACCCACAACCATACAACATCGGGTGGATTCACCAAGGACGATATATCTGTGTTAGCCAATAGTGTCTCTTGTCCTATGGCATCCATCCCTTCAAGGATGAGGCAGTGTGTGATTTTTCCCATCTTTATGTCTGTGATATGGATTTGGGCCAACCATATATGTGGAGACATCATGCTGTCTATGAGTCTAGACCCCTTAGTGTCATTATTACTCTGGGAGGTGAACTCTATCGGATACCGGAGGTAGTTTGATGCAGGACCCCTCTCTTCTAGGGGATGCATGACCTCCTGGTCAAGGATCTTCAAATACTTGATCCAAATCAGCTCTTCGGGCCTCTACTAGGCCCAAAATTTAATTCACACAGGTCCCTTATTGTTACTCATGCAGGTTCGATTCACCCACACAGCCTTTTCCTAGTACTTCTGGTAACATTGAGTGGATATCGCTAGTCCCTCTACTAGGATCCTCTTTTCCTTATGACCACAGGATATAACCTCAGGCTATCCCCCTTCGCAACTTCAGGCTTCAATAATTTTGAATGCAACTTACTCCTTTTTCCCTGAACTCCGGACCGACGAAATCACTTAGACCAGATCTATTGTACGCCCTCCTCTGATAGCCAATGACTGTGATCTACTTCGGGACTCCATATTCGAGAGTTTCAAGTGTTACAAACACCCCTTTTCCCCAGAGTGACCTTTACCCAGAGCTACCGATCGAGTGCCATGTGCTAGCCTCGATAAATGATCGAGATTTTCCTTCGTTCTCACTTTGAGCGACTTGTAGTCAACGCCCCTTTTCTCCTCTTTCTCCAGAAGTGTCAATCCTCTGAACTGACAGATCTTCTTCCACGCTTCCTTTTCCAACGGATGACTCAGATGAACTTCGACGCTCTGGCCTTCAGGATTTATCGTGCCTATTCCTCCAGGGTGACTTTTCTCCGGAGTAAATATCCACGTGTCCCTTGGTTTATCAATGGCTCCTGTTGACTCCGGCCTTTGAGAATTTCGACCTTCGAGATACTTACTCTCCAATTCCCCTGAAGTGTCCTATCACCGAAGTGATAGATCTGACACCACATGTTCCAACAATGAACGACTAGGATTAACTTCTTACCTCTTGAGCTTCGGATGACTTCTGGTCAATGGCTCCACTTCCTCCTTTCTTTACCTCTATTGTACGCACTTTTGGACTCCACAATCTGACGATGCATGTCCCTCTCAAATCGATGACCATGATTTACTTCGTTGCTTTAGACTTTAGGAGTTTTGGCTTCACCACTCTCATTTTTCTCTGGAGTTCTCTTCTTATGAATTGTGCAAATCTCCACCACACGTCCTTCCTGGATCCAACGGTCTAGATCTCTTCTTCCTTTGCGACTTCACGAAAATTGCTCTTTTCTACACACAAATCTTTCAGATCTTTACCTCCCGGACTCTCTCATCTACTGCCACGTACCCTCCTTGATACATATGGATTAGATTTACTTCACAGCTTCAGGACTTCGATGATATCGCTCCTTGAACACCTTCAAAACCAAGAACAAATGAAGTGACGAAGGACTCAAAGACTATCCTTCGTGCAACTTCCCTAGATATCACGGTCTGGAAAGATCTCGATTCCTCTGAATGGATCTTACTCGTTGATTCTAAATTTTTCAGTGGACTCCTCTCTACTAAAGAATTCACGTCCACTATCTCTTCTGAGATTTTTCCTTCTCGAAACTTTGATCTCCTCAGAATGATTCTTTGACACTTAACTGAATATCGACCCTATGCACGCCTTGCAACATGTTTCTTTTACTTAACCCTTTTTGTGGGCAACTGTGCACTCCTTGCAACAGTTCCTGCATGACTCAATTGTTCTTCCTGAATAATGTGACTTTGAGCGTGTTTTTTCCTATGCACACCTTGCATGGTTCTTTTGAACTCTTTGCAAATAAATTCAGGTTATCTTTTCTGAGCTTCTGACTCAAAACAGACTCTGTCAACTCACTCCCAAGTGACACTATGCACACCTTGCATATAAATCTCCACATTATCTCTTCTAAGCTTCTTAGTCGAACTAGACTTTGTCAACGCACACCTTGAAGACACTATGCACTCCTTGCATAAGCTCGTAGAAGAGAAACAATTGAAACTTATCTAATCCTCATAGATTCATACATTCAACCATGTAAAGCATTCATAACTTAAGAACAAGTAACAACAGAGAATTGCAATTAAACAAAAAAAATACTATTCATTCAGATAGACACAGTAACATCAACACCAAATGTTTGGAACAACGCTTCTCTGATATATTCATTTAAATGATATGTACATGGGATCATACAACTCGATAAGCTTCAACAATTTTCAACTACAATAATATTTAGCTACAATACTCTTCAACAAATTTCAGCAGCCTCATTTGGGCAACAAAAACATATATTTATACAAGAAGGGCTCATAGAGATTTTTCCCTCCGACTACCTTAGTGCTATATTATCAAATTAAAATCTTTCAACTACTAAGGCTTATTACAATAAATGATTAGTACAGACAAATAAGATAGAATGCTTCAGATCTGTACTACTATTAACTACATTAAATAAAATACAATCTCCATCAATCTCACATGATGGTTCAACCTCTTAACATTTAAGATCTTCTTTAATTACAATCTTTTCAAGATATTTCATGATATGCCATCTCTAAAATTCAAAATCACTCCAAAATGTGTACTAGGGTGTTGATTTTTCCTCCAATTGTGTTTTGATGATGATGCTCCTGCATCATACTCCTCTAGACAAAAATTCATGGACTCTTGTCCATGAGCTCCTGCACCGACTTTCCATGCTTCTGAATATTTGTTTCATTTACTCAACTGGAATCTTCTATTGAGTGGCCTTTCCACTTTACCAAATATTCAAAATAAGTTTTCCTCCTGGTCTTCTTACCAATCCTCTGATCTATGATCTTCTCCATCTGCAACTTTTCTACTACAGGCATCTTCTTTTCCCACTGGATCTCTTTTTGATTTTTTGATCCTTTGGTGTCATCTTCCCTGTAAGGATACAGGTCTGAAATGTTGAATATGGGCTATATACCCACACACTCTGGCAACTCTATCTCATAATCATTGACATCAAATTTTCTTAGGATCTTGCACGATCCTATCTTTTTCAATTTCAATTTGTCATATGTTCCCCTTGGGAAACTTTCCTTTTTGAGATGTGCCAGAACTTGATCTCCCACTTCAAATTGAAGTTCTCTCCTATGCTAATCAACTCTACATTTATATTCTCCGATGTTTTTCTGCAACTGCTCTTTGATCTGATTACAAAGCTTCTACATTTCTGCAACGAAGCCTTCTGCTCCAGTGCTTTTGAATTCATTCTTCTCTAAATATATCAACTCTGATACTCCTATTGGCTTCATCCCATATACTATATGGAATGGAATCTTCCCTGTACTTCTATTTGGTGATTCATTGTATGCAAACTCTGCTTGTGAAATAATTTGATCCCACTAGCTATGATGTTCATTGACCAGACTCCTCAACAAATTTCCTAAACTCTGATTTACCACCTCAGTCTATCCATATGTTTGAGGGTGATATGCTGAACTAAAGGAAAATTATGTCCCCATCTTCTTCCACAATTTCCTCCAGAAATGACCAAAAAATTTAGTGTCCCTATCTGAGACAATACTCTTGGGAAATCCATGAAGACTCACAACTTCCTTGAAAAACATATTTTCATTGTGTGTTGCATCATTAGTTTTCCGGCATGGGATAAAGTGTTCCATCTTTGAGAATCTATCAACTAAAAAAAATATGGAATCGCTTCCCCTTTGTGTTATTGGAAATCCCAACATGAAATCCATGCTTATTGCATCTGAAGGCCTATCTGGAATATGCAATGGTTGATACAACCCAGTGTTATGTCTCTTTCCTTTTTCATACTAGAAAATATTACATCGGTTTACAAATTTATCCACTTATTCCTTCATTCCTGGCCAATAGTATGAACTGTTCAACTGTGCAAATGTTTTGTCATGGGAAAAATGTCCTATTATACCTCCACTATGATTTTCCTTCAACAAATTGTCTCTCATCGAGCACTTTGGTATGCACAATTGGCTACCTTTAAACAATAATCCATCTTGAATCATATACTCTATCCACTGACTTCTGTCTCTAAGTACAGGATTTGCACATGCTTCATATGCCTCTTTAAAATCTATATCATCACAGTACATCTTCTTAAGGTGTTCGAACCCTAAGGTTTTCACTCGAAATTCTTGTAGAATCAGACATCTCCTGCTCAATGCATCAACAACTTTGTTAGCATTACCAGAAATATGTTTAATGACAAAAGTGAAGTTTTGCATAAACTCTTTCCACTTAGCATGTATTTGATTTAATTTCTCATTTCTAGTTATGAATTGTAAAGCATGATTATTGCTGTACAAAAAAAATTCTTTTGGGACAAGGTAGCGCCTCCATTTCTTTAAGGTTTGAATTACTGCATAAAATTATTTATCATATGTGGAGTACTTCCTCTTGGTGTAATTAAGATTCTCACTGAAATATGTAACATGCCTATTATCTTGGCTTAGGACTGCTCCAATTGCTACTCCACTAGCATCACATCATACTTGAAATGTCTTCCCGAAATCTGGCAAGACCAGAATCGGTTGTTTTGTTATCGTCTCCTTTAATATCCAGAAGCCTTTCTCAACTTCTTCTATCCACTTAAAAGACTTGTGTCTCTTTTTCACCGTATCTAATATTGGTGCACAAATACCATTGAAATTTCTAATGAACTTCCGATAGAAACTTGCGAATCCATGGAAGCTTCTCACCTTGAATATGCTCCTTAGCGATGGCCATTCTCTGATTGGTCTCGCCTTGTCTGGGTCCATCTTCAATTAATTTGAAGAGATTACAAAACCCAAATAAATGAGTTATGTCTTCATAAAAGAGTATTTCTTCAGATTTATCACCAACTTCTCCCGCTACAACCTTCTTATCACTAATATTAAGTGTCTCAAATGCTCTTCTTGAGTTTTACTGAAGACTAATATATCATCCATATATACAATCACAAACTTACCAATAAAATCTTTAAATACCTCATTCATCGACCTCATAAAATTACTTGGGGTGTTTGTCAATCCAAATGGCATAACAAGCCACTCATACAACCCTTCATTCATTTTGAAGGTTGTTTTCCACTCATCACATTCTCTCATCCTTATCTGGTGATATCCACTTTTCAAGTCTATCTTCGAAAAATAGCTTGCTCCATTCAAACAATCTATTAATTCATCCAACCTAGGAAAATGAAATCTGTACCTGATGGTGATTTTGTTTAAGGCTCTTTATTCTGTACACATTCTCCATCCTCTATCCTTTTTGGACTCAACACAATTGGTACTGAACATGGACTCAAGTATCTCTGACTAAACCCTTGTTCATCAAATCTTGGACTTGTCTCTTTACCTCCTCATTCTCTTGAGGTGTCAATCTGTATGTTTCTTTGTTCGACAGACTTTCTCTTGGTATTAGATCAATGTGATGGTTGATACTCTTGATGGGTGGTAATGAGAGAGGTAAATCATCCACTACTATGTTAACAAAATTCTCTAACAGCTCCTGAATTTCTTCAGGCATATCATCCATAGAAGTACTTGTAAGGATGACTCTGGGCTTCCTCACCACAACAAATTGCATCTCATATTCCTTATTGAATTCACTTAAGAGTTCCTTCCCACACATGAGAAGTATACTTGTGTTGGCTTCTTCCTTGACTTTCTTATCCTCTATGAGTAGTAGCATGTATGTCCTACCATTTTTCTCCAAGGTATAAGTATTTTTTCTCCCATCATGAATGACATTTCTGTCAAAATGCCATGGTCTCCCCAACAAGACATGACATACATCCATGGGAATCACATCACACAAAATATCATCTCTATATCCTCCTATCTTAAATTCGAATAGACATTGTTTAATTACCATTAGCTGGTGTCCTTTCTGCAACCATGAGACTCTATATGGACTCGGATGTGCAGTTGTATCTAGCTCCAATTTCTCTACCATTTTTGTGGATACCAAGTTATCAGTACTCCCATTGTCAATTATCACCTTGCATACCTGTTGGAAACCAACATCTCTGTCGATTTTTATCGCATTTAAATCACCACAAAGGGATTATACCTTTCTGTAGCTGCCACCGCCTTTCATTTATAAATGCTTATGTTTCTGAGCTTTGAGGAAATGATTGGGATTAACTTATCTCATTGAATTTTTCATTAAATTTTCGTTTGTTTTTTGTTTTTAAATTCATGACTATAAGCATGAATTTAAATAAAAACTTGGTTTGGGATTTATATCTTTTACCTAAGAAATTTCACTTTGAAGGCACCCATATATTGCTAAGTTTCAAGTTTTATGAACTTATTGATGGATTCAATATCATGATTTTTATGTATTATGGGTATTGTGACATAATTGGCTCTATGGTTAATCGTTGGTTTTAATTTGTGAAATGTATGAATGCACAAAACAATGGTTTAACATTTAATATGAGTCTCATGATCTCAACAGTCATATCAACAGTCATATCGCTTGGTACAAGCATGTTGTACCCACGATTTCAATTCACCTTGTTGTCCTGAGAATTAATGAGATCATTCATTATACAAATTAAGGTTTAGTACTATTGGACGGTTTGGTATTCATTGTGGGTAATGGCTCGTAGTTCTACGATCCCTCTAGTTTTTCGTTTTCACCAACTCATTTTTCCTAGTTATGAAAGTCCCCAAAATTTGCAGTTTTCGTGCCATCACAGTTCGTACAGACCTCTCTCTGTTGCTCATCTTTTCGAAGCTGAAACCTACCTCCTGTATGATCTATTGTGTCTATTTCACAATGGAAATGGAACATGTGGTTCAAATCGAGCCGAACAGTTTCCAAGCCCTTCTTTCCCATGATGGCGCCATAAAATTCATGAAGGCTCATGGTTGGGATGTCTTCCTCAGGAAATTCAAATTCCACAACCTCTTAGTTGCACATGCCTTTGCACATACTTTTGACGGTTTTAGGGCCAAGGTCGGGGATGTACAGTTAGAAATAACAAAATATTTCATAATCCGGGCGACATGAATCCCATTGAAAGGCAAAAAGTGGTTTAAGAATCATAAAATGGAGGATGTTCCATGGAGCTTGTTCATGGTTTCCTGCAAATCCACTTGCTGTCCAAAAGGTATTCCCATTGCTTTTCTGAAACCTAGATGGCACAACCTCATTTTAATTTTGAAACAGTTTATCACATGTGAAGGCCGGTATGGGTTGGTTTTTCTATATCACGTTCAGTTATTTATGTTATTCATAGGGTTTGAATTGAACATGTCGTTCTACCTGTTAATAAGCCTTTACAAAATGTCTAAACTCTATAAGCGACAGGACATGAACTCTCTTTCGATCCTTTTTCATCACAAGCACGTTAAAATCCTGTTGATTTCTCACCTATCGCAAATCAGTGACAATTGGGAGAGTTTCCTGAGCCGAAATGTCTTTGCTCAGGCCAAAAGTACAGTAAACCCACCTTTAAATGTAAACCCCAATATAGACAGTCCCATGATTGAAAATCAGGGTTTCAATTCACCTGATGGCTCCGAATTTAATGAACCAACGTCTATTGTTGTGGAAACCCCTATGGTTAAGAAATTACCATGTATGTTTTCACCCAGGAAATCATTGGAATAGGTAGTGGGTGAATTAAAAGGAAAAGTTTCCCTTATGCTTACGAATGAACCTAATCTGAACAGTAGTGATAAACCTGTTGTAAGGAAAATTCGTAAGGGTAAAAAACAACAGAGCTCAGACTTGAATTTTAGGAATAAGAGGTCTAGTCGTTTGATTTCTAAGAGTTTAAGGAATCTAAAGAGAGATCATTTGAGTTCGATCTATATGATAGAGGTCAATGATCACTGTTCATATCAAGAGATAAACGATTTCTTAGCTCAGGAAGATCCAAACAACCAATGTCCTGGGAACAAGGCTCTTACCCAGTTTGAATAGTATGACTTTGTGTCTAAATTACCCTCGTGTCTCAAAGACAAGGAGGGTTTTGCAGGTATTAGTCACGACTTGGAACAAGCCATGGGGAAGCACGAAATACCTGTCGCTGACTATATTCCACATCAGTCTTCCATTGCACCAGTGCATTGTGATAGTTTCTTAGATTGGATAGAGCGCTATTATAGATATATTATGCTCTTACAAGCCCAAGTAAAACACGTAGTTGCTTGGAATTCTCTATTGGAACAAGAGAACCATGAATTGAGAGCACACACGGAAAGGGAAAATAAAAGACTCAAGAGGTCCTGTAATATCATCATAAAAAATACAACCAGTTTCAAAGCTATCATAAATTCAGAACTGTCTGATCCTTCATTTGCTAATTTCTAATGATAAAAATGATTTTGTTTGATTTTATTCCATTCTATTATAAAAAATCAAAATAGGG
>SNQJ01S0255844.1:0-12541 GCA_010110895.2 Picea sitchensis | reverse complement strand
TTCAAGGTAATCATCATAAAACACTTTTACCATCTTCAAAATGGAAAACAAAGTTCTTTGAAACTCTCTTTCATTTTGATAAAGTCCTTCTTTTGATGCCATATTCTTAGTTTGAGATATCCTCTTTCTTGATCCAATCTCAAGATCTCCTTATACAAGCTCTCCTTCACCACGACTTTACTTTTCCCTGGTAATCATGCAAACCCAAACAACCAACTGCCAACCCACTTTGATTCCACTTGATCCAAAAATGATCTTTTAATGACTTGGTTAAATCTTTTGCATCACATGATTTACCATTCAGAAACTAAAGAGAAGAAGGATATTAAATGGAAGAATGTTGAAGCCATCATCAATAATTTAAAACAGTAAATAGACTATAAAAACAAAAAATCATAACACTAAAGATTGATAAGAAAGTTCAACACAAATTTTCCTATGTCTCTGTGCCTCTGTCTTTAGTGGGAGGATTCTTATTAATATTCAACGCTTAAAAACAATACCAAGAAAGGCTTACATAAAATCTCCTGAAACCACCTTTCAGATCTACAAATTTTGGACAAAAAAAAACACCACCAAAGGTTGCAACAGGTAATCCTCGGACTTTAGAGTATGAACTCGGTTATGCTTGGCTCGAAATCTCTGGCTCTGGAGGAAATTTTGTATTTTCGGATACAAAAAAAAATCCAAATTCGGTCTCCCCTCAAAATTCTGCAACTATTGACTATAAATTTTACCTACTTCTGAACAAGCCCTCCCTTTGGGACCTCCTGGCAAAATCTCGGTGATTCTATGTTAGATCAACCGCGGTCATGTATAGTCTCGAACTATGTGCCAAAAAAACTCCTTTTTCATGATTTTTGTGCCCGACTAAATAAGCTAGAATCTGCCAAATTTAGTGAAAGTTTCCAAACTTAGCGACAGTTAGACAGATTTAGCGAGATTTTCGCTAGATTTGGAGGATTCTTGCCAGATTTGGTGGAAACAACCAAATTTTGAGGAAACTGCCAAACCACTTTGACCTTCAAGAAGGTGCCACATGGCACCTCCCTCGGTGAATATGTGTCACCTCATCATTGACCCAAGAAACCCGCGATGTTATGCCAAGTCTTCCACGCGCTCGTCATCGAATGCGATTGCCACATGTCACCTCAGGTACATGGTTGCCACATGTCACTTCATTCTGATGCCACATGTCGCACTGCGGTCCAATCACCTTGAAAATGCCAAAAATATATCGACACATGGAGCGTCTTGGTGCTGCCATGTGTCGTAGTAACGTCGGCATGACATCACCCTGAAGATAATCATCACCTGCGTCAACTGTACGACCTTTGAACAATTGACTTTGACCTTTGACTTTTCCATATTTGGAAAAGTTGGGAAACGCGACAACTTTTCACTGTCTGAGCGTCCATTTTTTTCGAGAAAAAAATATATTGTCCCGGGAATTGTACGGCAGAGCCTTATGCAATGGCACTAGTTTCGTCTTATTTCAAGAACTTTGAAATTTTGGCCTTCTAGTTTGGATTGTTTAGTGACCTAATTTTAGATTTCCACTTAACGATACTTCCTCATAAGATTGTAAGAAAATATCCTTTGGTAGGAAAAAGGGACTCTTAGATTGAGATCCATTCAATATCATCACTTTTCTTGGATTATTTAGATATTTTGAAACTTCTCTTACTTCCTTCACTTGTTTGAATTTTAACCCTCATCTTTCATTTTTCAAAGTATCTAAAAATACCAAACAACCTTAAGAATCTATTTCATCATGTTTTATAATATTTTACATAAATGTGTTGTTTTTTATTGCATAAACTAAAATGAACACAACAAAGGAATGTGCTAGTTTGCAAAGCATTATTGCACAATTTCTTTGAATAATATTATATTTTTATTATAATCCAATGAGCAAGATTCTCTCCCTTTATAAATAAGTTCATAGAAATACTTTAGGGTTCCACATATCTTGTATCAGTGGTAGCTATTTAAGTAGTTATCTCTTTTGGAATAAATGATTCGAGAGGAGGGTTTACCCTCTTTCCACTCCCCTACTCCCGTTGGACGAGAGAACCTAACGATTTACCATCAATAGAATATTTGCACTTAATTTATTAAAATAATATTCAAAAATAATATTGTCTAAAAACCAATTTTAAAATTAAAAAATATATTGTAATTAAATTATAGATTTAATATTGAAATTAATTAATAATGTATTTATTATTTTTTAACAAATATAAAAATAATTATTTTCAATTAATTTTCCAAAAATTCTAAATGGGATAATGAAATATACATCATCCTCCCATAATTTAAAAGCAAAATGTGAAAACAAACAAAAATAAATAAATAAAATTATTAACTAAGTAAATTGGAAAACAAACTTTAAAACAAAAGAAACTCAAATTTCTTTCACATCCCATAGAAACATTGTGCATAATAACCTAATTCTAATTCTATGTGTGACTCTATTCCACTTAAACCATTGCCACTTATTTGTGATTTGTAGTAGGGGTTGTGTTACTTAAAAAGGCAGTAGATGCCCCCAGGCTTTAGGGACTCTTGTTTCTTCAATCTATGCTCCTTGAAGAAGTTTTAAAGTTTATGTGTGGACAATTAGAAATCATGAGAGAATAGATGCACAGGAATAACCTGATAATTGAATGTAGCACACACATCATTACATATATAGTTGGATACATGTCAAGCTGATTCCATATTGGAGGGAGTGGTTGAGAAGATATCTCAACGACCTCCTACAAATCTTCAACCAACAAATTAATCATTAGAATTCCCACAACACCCTCCTTTAATGATTACATTACAAATAAAACACATATTACAATTCTCAAATTACAACATATATCTATGTCTGATTTGGTCTTCATCAGCTCCTACACCTACTTCTTACTTCCATAGAAACATTGTGCATAATAACCTAATTCTAATTCTATGTGTGACTCTATTCCACTTAAACCATTGCCACTTATTTGTGATTTGTATGGCCGGGTTGTGTTACTTAAAAGATGTAGATGCCCCTTTGAAGCTTGGGACTTTGTTCCTTCAATCTGTATGCTCCTTGGCTTTTTAAAGTGATTTCTAATTGTCCACACATAAACTTTAAAAAACTTTCAAGGAGCATAGATGCACAGGAATAATCACATAATAATTCAATATATTGCACACACACATTCGTACATATATAGTTGGATACATATTCAACTGATTCCATATTTGGAGTGAGTGGTTGAGAAGATATCTCAGCAACTACTCTACCAATCTTCAACCAACCCCAAATTAATCATTAATTGCAAATCTTCAACCAGCCCCAAATTAATCATTAATTCTAAAACCCTCCCTTAATGATTACATTAAAAATAAACCACATATTACAATTCTCAAATTACAACATAGATCTACATGGATCTTGTCTTCATGAGCTCCTACACTCACTTCTTACTTCCTTGTGAGATTGTAAAAAAATATCCTTTAGTAGGAGAAAAGGACTCTTAGATTGAGATCCATTCAATATCATCACTTTTCTTGGATTATTTAAATATTTTGAAACTTCTCTTACTTCCTTCACTTGTTTGAGTTTTAACCCTCATCTTTCATTTTTCAAAGTATCTAAAAATACCAAACAACCTTAAGAATCTATTTCATCATGTTTTATAATATTTTACATAAATGTGTTGTTTTTATTGCATAAACTAAAATGAGCACAACAAAGGAATTTGCTGGTTGCAGAATTATTACACATGTTCTTTGGAATAATATTATATTACATTACTTGAGCAAGATTCTATCCCTTTATAAATAAGTTCATAGAAATACTTTAGGGTTCCACATATCTTGTATCAGTGGTAGCTATTTAAGTAGTTATCTCTTTTGGAATAAATGATTCGAGAGGAGCGTTTACCCTCTTTCCACTCCCCTACTACCGTTGGACGAGAGAACCTAACGATTTACCATCAATAGAATATTTGCACTTAATTTATTCAAAATAATATTCAAAAGAAATATTTTATTAAAAATAAAATTTTAAAATTAAAAATATAATGTATCAATTAAATTATAAATTTAATATTGAAATTAATTAATTAAAAATAAACTTATTATTTTTAACAAATATAAAATAATTATTTTCAATTAATTTTTCAAAAAATTCTAAATACAATAATAAAATATACATCATCCTCCCATAATTTAAAAGCAAAATGTGAAAACAAGCAGAAAGTAAATAAAATAAATTATTAAACATGCTTAAATTGGAAGAAACAAACTTTTAAAAACAAAAAAACTCATTTTACTCCCATCCATAGAAACATTGTGCATAATATTCTATGTGAATGTTCCACTTAAACCATTGCCACTTATTTGTGATTTGCTTGCTGGTAGGGTTGTGTTACTTAAAGGCATTAGATGCCCCTTTACAGGCTTCAGGGACTACGTTCCTTCCAATCTATCATATGCTCCTTGATTTTTTTGAAGTTTATGTGATGGACGATGTGAAATCATGATGCTGGGAATAACACACAGTGAATGTATTGCGCTACACATGCGTGCATATATAGTTGGATATGAATTCAAGCGATTCCATGTTGGAGAGTGGTTGAAGATATCTCAACTTGACCTCCCTACAAATCTTCAACCAAAATTAATCATTAATTCTAACACCCTCCTTAATGATTACATTACAAATAAACCACATATTACAATTCTCAAATTACAACATGAATCTCTGTCTCATCTAGATCTTCTTCATCCGGCCTACTACACCCGATGGCACTCTTTCCCATTCTCATCTTTGAGCTTACCATTTGACTCATTTAAAATATAAATGCTTGATACCATCATTAATGAACTTGTACAATGGACAATTTGACAACCCGGCTCATGATTTAAGGTAAAAGATGTTAATTATTGATGCATTCTATTAACATGCCTCCATCATTAGTTTTGCTTTTGGATATCCTTCGGTATCTAGAAGAAAATTTTGGATATAGAATGTCCTCAACATTCAATTATACAGGTGACTTCCAATAAACGGAGTTGTTCTTGAAGAAATAGAAAATTTTGCCGACTTATATCAAGATACAAGAGTCCTACTTTCTTTTACATAAACCATTAAATATATAAAAACTTTAATCACACCACACATAACTAAATATATATAAGTATAAAAACATGTCATCTACGGCGGCTTCCAATTAATAATAATCCTCTTTTTTCTTTTTAGTTCATCATGAGGTAAACCTCCGATACGCCATACTTGTTTGAGATGGTCGGGCCTTTCCTTCTCGGAGTCTTGGCGTTCCTGTATATATATGAACAAAGGGAGATGCATTGATGATTCGAAGAACCCAATTGAGGAGACCAATTTCCATTCTGACCCAACTATTGAAGCGATTAAGCCTTTCGGTCTTGAACTCCTCAATTACCTTGTGAGCGGATGAAGTGATGATTTAGAGTTCAATCACTTTCAGTGTATGATGAAACACTCTTTTAGCGGACTTTCCTACGATGAAAACTACATTACCATTAGCAATCTTGTATAAATCCCACTTTCGAAATAATAGCCACACTCTGTAACCCTACTCCCTCACAGTTCATCTCACATTCCCTCTCATATCTTCACAGGCACTCAGGTGAGAATATCTAAGCCCAGTGAGCTCTGATACCAAATTAGAAATCATGAGAGCATAGATGCACATGAATAACACACAATAATTGAATGTATTACACACATCATTACATATATAGTTGGATACAGATTCAACTGATTTCATATTTGGAGGGAGTGGTTGAAAATATATCTACATATTCAACTGATTCCATATTAGGAGGGAGTGGTTGAAGAAGATCTCCTATGACCTATTACAAATCTTCCAACCAACCCCAAATTAATCATTAATTCTAACATGGACAAGCCAAGCAAGTTGGAATTTTTAAAACTGTTCTTATTCATAGGCTTTTATATGTATACATTTTTTTACTTTTATGAATTAAATTGGTTTATTATACTTCTCTACCGAGCCATTTGACTAGTAAAGTTTGTTGAGGTATTTATATTTTTTTTTTTAAAAAAAAAAAAAAAAAAAAAAGATTTGAACTTGTAACCTTTAAAAAATAAAAATCCAAATATTCAAAATAAAACTACCTTGTAATTAAAAATAAAATACTAGTGGGAACACATTTTAAACCAAAAAAACCAATAACTTAGATTGAAATGTTTAAGATGGATGTAGATTAATTAATGATAGTATACAGTGTTAAATAGAGAGCTGACCAAATATCATGTAATATGGTAACTATGCACCTCTAGATTATAGTGATAACAATGGAAATCTACCCTTAATATTTGAATATAATTGAAAATGAAATATTAAATAAATATATAATATATTTGAGTTGAAGAGATGGATGTAGATTAATTAATGATAGTATACAGTGTTAAATAGAGAGCTGACCAAATATCATGTAATATGGTAACTATGCACCTCTAGATTATAGTGATAACAATGGAAATCTACCCTTAATATTTGAATATAATTGAAATGAAATATTATTAAATAAATATAATATTTTGATTGATATATTTAATCATGTTAAGTTTAAGCCGAGCACAAATTTGCCATCAATGTAAGTTTAAGAATTTACTTGCATTTATGATTCACTTGTCTCATACTTAAAGCTCGTTGTCCATACATTCTCCACGAACTTTTCCATTGCATGCGAGAAGCGAGGATGGATACATAGTTTAAAGGACAATCTAGTGTAAAGACGACAATATTCACGAAGCAATCAGCTGCGCTATCCAGCATCAATTATTTCACAAAGCGATAGAATATGTATCAATTCTACCATGTGACATTCTCCATCAACGTCATTATCAGAACTGTGATATAACAAGTTCTCTAATTATAACCAAACATCAAGATTTCACTTGCATTTATGATTAGTCTGTCTCATACTTAAAGCTTGGCGTATATACATTCTCCAGCAACTTTCTCTAAATATTTTAAACGACAATGTAGTGTATATACGACAACATTCACGAAGGAATCACCTGCTCCATCCAGAATCAATAATTCACAAAACTATTAAATATGTATCAATTCCACCGTCCACCATCTGACATTCTCCATCAATCCATTATCAGAACTGTCATATAACGTTTTTTCTAATTAAAACCAAACATCAATATTTCAGTTGCATTTATGATCAATCTGTCTGACACTCAAAGTTTGGCGTACAAACATTCTCCATCAACGTTCCCACTGCATGAGAGAAGCCAGGATGAATACATAGTTTAAACGACAATCTAATGTAAGGAGGACAATATTCACGAAGGAATCACCTGCGCCATCCAGCATCAATTGTTACAAACGATGATAAAATATATATCAATTCCCACCATAGAGCATCTGAAGAATCATATTTACGTAAAAAGTGTCAATGATTAAGCTCAATAAAATATCGTGTGTAGCCTGTAGCGGTCATTTTCAGGCTGACCACTCCACAAAGAGAGACATGATTCGGAAAGAGGGTTGAATTCAATGAACTTAATATAATTATTCTCGTGGTTCTAGTGGCCACAAAGGAGCACTGGACTAGGGACTTTTATTTGGAAAACTTGCAGGCACTCACATTCAGACTTATCAACAACCACAACAACCTTAGGACCATTAGGTACTCCATGAGGGTTTTTATTCTGTTTGAAGCTTGAGAAAGCAGTTTTGGATGTTTTTTACTTCTGGCATTGTGAACGGGCAGACATGGGAGCTTCGAACTCATTTAGTGTAGCAGTGGTTTTTAAAGATTTGATCATAACTCCAAAACGGTGATGTGGGTTTCACTGAATTTTGTTGTGGAGGAATATTGCTTATTAACTTGACAAATTTCATCATGACTTCGGTTTGGCATTTAAGAATAAAATAAAAATTAAACATAATGCGTTGCACAGTGGCTGAAACTCTCACATTTTGCATGGTTGTTGGATAATTCTCTTTGTTTGAAAGGTTGCCAGCTGTCAGGAAAGGTTCAAATGGTTTCCTAGGGGTTATTTGGACATGAGGGACATGTTCCATCTCCACATCATCCAATCAGAATTGGCGTTTTAAAAGACATTTGTCATTATGAACCCTTCAAAATAATACAGAATTTGTTGGAGCTTGGAATATTTTGTAACAAGACTCCTAAATGGAAAAGGATCTTATGTAACTCCTTAGTTTCAACCTCCTTAGGATAGATAGAGATTATTCACTATAAAAGTGAAAGGGTTTTTGATGAGAAAAAAGTTGGATTCATGATCCAAGAG
Organism: Picea sitchensis; assembly: GCA_010110895.2. Taxonomy (NCBI): domain Eukaryota; kingdom Viridiplantae; phylum Streptophyta; class Pinopsida; order Pinales; family Pinaceae; genus Picea; species Picea sitchensis. Next base: position 4,215 of record SNQJ01S0255844.1, on the reverse strand, counting down.
GGGTTTTTTTCAAGAAGAAATATGTGTGTATGACTGTAAGCCTGAGGGTATGTTATTGTTAATACATTTCTTTCATTAAGGATTCATGAGATTTGTCTTCTGAGAATGTTTTCTTTGTCTTTATTTCTCCTTCATCTCACTTAATAAAATTTCAAACTATGAAGGTTATGATTTCTTGTGATTAGGAGATTCATTGGCTACACAAGATTTTTAAAGATTTGATTTTAATGATTGTTTTGTTCAAGTATTCTTCAATCCATTTGATGCAGAGAGGATGTCTATTTTGTGAAATTTCTTCTTCATGTTTTTTCCTTTCCATTCTTCTACCTTGATATTATATAATATTTGTATGATGTACAATTAAAATGCCTTCAATCTGTAAGATGTTACAATTACATTACCAAGTAAAATGACTACGTAGAAAGGTATGTTCCCTTTTTTCTTTATCTTTATTAATGATCTACCAACCATACCTTGATTTTATTATTTATAAACGTGATCTTTCGGTTTCACTTACAATAATAGTCTGGTGTGACTCTGATTACTTACAAAAGGAACGATCATGAAGAGTATGAGAAAAGGTCACACATGGTGGATAAATATGAAGGATTGTTCAGGATGGGTGGATGGATTGCGATTTAGAGGTGGATAAATATGGATGGTTGATTAAGAGGGGCATATTCGTTGTGATTTAAAGGTGGAATCTTCTTTAACATAGATACTTTATTACTTTTGGTGCTTTTGTCTAAACGTTCTTGGTTTTGGTATTTTTTACTTAAATTAATTATTTTGATTGGGTAGGATGTCTTTTCTGTTTTTATATTTTTTCTGAAATCAATTCAATAGTAAAAATATGGATGAAATGACATTTTGATATTTAAATTGTATGTTTTGAGTCTTTCTACAATCAAGGGAGATGTATAATTCCTTTGGTTCTAGTTCTCATTCCTTCAGTGCTTAACATAGAATTGACGAAATTGGTACTTAAAAAAATGGTAAATAAAACAATAAAATATATTAATGTATGCCATAAATACATTTTTTCAATATCCATCTTAACTAAAATATGAATTCCATGTCAACTCTATGAGATAGTAATTGAAAGTAAAAAACTATGATTTTGTTAATATATGCTTTCTACTTCCGAGAAAAAGGGAGATGAGTAATTCCTCCATTAATTATATTATGGAATTGACATGTGACATGACATGTGACATTCAAAACAATATCAATAAGAAAACAATAGTTCAATGTGAGACATAAATAAAATATTTCTATCTTATATATATATATATATATATATATATATATATATATATAACAATTTAAAATCACCACTTGACATTTAAAAATAATGTTTAACATCCACTTTAAATAGAATAATTTTATATCAACTTTATGTATAAAAAACTCATTTCTCAATAGGTGCATTCCTTAATTGTAATTCCTTTAATCTTTGATATGGAGATACCAAGTCGTTTAATTAGTAACAAGTAAATCTTTCAAAATCAAGTTTATATATATATATGCTTGTAAACCAACTTGATCCATCTTAGGATATATATATATATATATATATATATAGTAAAACCAACTTAGATCCATCTTAAATTGGAATGTATATCATGGAATTAGAGGCATCAAATACTTCAAGATGCAAACATTTCTTCAAGTTTTTACTCTGAAAAAAATTGCATTTGTTGATGTCTCTCTCCACACTTTCTATAATTAGATGGTTCACATAAGTGAATATATAAAATGGATTCAACCTCATAAAAGCTAGACGATAGGACTATACCTATTTAAGCTTGAAATCTAACTTACTACTTGTTACATTGAAATTTGATAGCTATATTAGCCGAGTCTGGCTGATAATAATAAGTCAAATATCCCTACAACCTAGGCCAGTATTGAGACATATGCTCCCCATATATAAAAGCTGTTGTGAGCATTGCACATATCCAATGATACAGCGATCTTGTCGGCAGCCGATTAACACCTCAGATGAATTGAGTGTTGTGGGTCACGATGTCGGATGGCTAGACATTCCTTTAGGAGGAGAATATCTACGATGGGTATCATAATTTTCAGAAAGGGGTGCCATACCTCATGGTGGTCATGTTGGATTAGACCGTTGAATATCCAACGATTTCACGATGCTAATTAAATGAGGTGCCATACCTGGGCAGTTACTACTATCGTACATGTGTCCGAGATCCACAGTATGTTACATTATGTTTTCTACATTAATTCCATATGTTGAAGTTAATGAGAAAACACTCTTCCATGATTTCTCTATTAATTCCATCCCACCCTCTGATATTATATTATGCTTTCTCTATTATTTTACTACATTATGTATGTGTCCCACACAGGTCTTGTGAGGGATCAATAAGAAAACATCCTGTTATATTTTCTCTATTAATCCTTTTTTATTAAGTTTTCTCTATTAATCACCCTTATTTTATAGGGGATTAATAGAAAACATAATGGCAGTTAATAAAGAAATACTGATATAACATAATATGAAGAGTGAAATTGAAACATAATATTATATTAAGTTTTATCTATTAATCCGATACACCCCATCCTAATTTATGAGGTGGTGGTATTAATAGAAACATAATATAATATTATTTTCATGCCCATATTTTTTTGTTTTTTAATAAAAAAAAAAACATAATATAATATTATTTTTTATCCTATTATTCCCACTTCCTCATATAATATTATTTTTTCTCTATAAATCCTTCCACCCCAATTTATATGATGGTGGTGGGTTAATAGAAAGGTATAATATAATATGATTTTTCTCTATTAATCCCCACCCCCCTTCCCCATATTATGAGGGTGAGGGTTGAGTAAAACAGAATAATGAAAAATAACCTGAGTGGGGAGTCATGGGGGCGATAGGGGAGTGGGGACTAATAGAAAGTGGGGATTAATAGAGAGAAAAATAATATAATATTATTATGATTTATGTGTTTAGTCTCCCCCATAGCCACCAATATGAGGGTGGGCGTGTGGATATTAATAGATAAAACATAATACAATATTATGTTTTATCTATATCCCATAAGGATTCTGTATGTTTTACTTTAATAATCCCCCACCCTCATAATATGAGGTTATGAGGGTGGGGATCATTATTAATAGAGAAAGAATAATAAAAATCATTAATATAGAAAATATAACAAAGTATAAATAATATGAGGGAGGGGTGAGGGTGAGGGTGAGGGTGGGAGTGCGGCTGGGGGTTAATGAGAAATACTAATAGAAAGCAGTTAATAGAGAAAACATGGTATTGTATGTTTCTCTAGTAATCTCCACCACCCCCCTCACCCTCATATATAATATGAAGGTTGGGGTGGGGAAAATGATAGAGATAACATAAAATAATATTTTGTTTTCTCCATTAATCCCCGATACATAATATCACCGGAGATTGGGATACTTGGGGATTATAGATAAAAGGTAATAAAAAAATTAATGGGAGAAAACATGTACATAATATGAGGGGTGGGGTGAGGGTGGAGGTGGAGGGATTAATAGAGAAACATAACATTATATTATGTTTTCTCTGTCTATTTTAATGTCTTTCTTTATTGTCCCCCACCCCACTGCATACATAATATGTGATTGGGATGGGAAAATATAAGGGTGGCGGTGTGGATATTGAGAAAACATAATATAATGTATGTATTAATAGAGAAAACATAATACATAATATGAGGGTGAGGGTGAGGGTGGAGGTGGAGGGATTAATAGAGAAACATAACATTATATTATGTTTTCTCTATTAATCTGTTTTATTATTCTTTCTTTATTAATCCCCCACCCCCACTTGCATACATAATATGACAGTGGGGATGGAAAAATATAAGGGTGACGGTGTGGATATTAATAGAGAAAACATAATATAATATTATGTTTCTCTATTAATCCTTCCACCTGACCCTCATACATAAAATGAGGGTGAGCGTGGGGGTGTTGAGAATAATAGAGAAAACATAATATAATATTGTGTTTTCTCTATTAATCCCCTCAATACGTAATATGAGGGTGTGGACGAGGAGAATAATAGATAAAACATAATATAATATTGTCTCTTCTCTATTAATTCCCCCAGACTCACCCTCATCTTCACCCTCATATGTGAGGGTGCGGGTCAGGGGTTTAAGAGAGAAATATAATATGAGGGTGAGGGTGAGGGTG